>MNPL01026238.1:4876-17358 GCA_002081605.1 Tropilaelaps mercedesae
ACGTATTTCCCAAACATTTATTGTAAATGCATCTATTATCAGAAATGGATGCAACGATTTGCTATCATACTACCTAGCAAACAAGCTATTTTATAAACACGAGCGTTTTTGTGTTTGCTGCGCGGAAAATTTAACGGTATTTAAATCACGTTCTGCAAGATAACAGTGAAGGGCAAAGAAGACATCGCTCTGCAAGCTTTCGTCAACTTCTGCGATAAGCCTTTGATATTGCTCAAATGGGTGGACGGTAAACAATATTGGTTTGCTTTCATTACTTAGTTATTCTGAACCACAAGACTGCAAACTTTTCTTCATAGGATTACCACGAATCTTAGTTTTAGCTAGATAATAAAACATGGCTTCGAAGGACGGCCCTGCTCGAATATTTGCAAAACTTAAGTATACACTTTATTGAGTTTTACCTCTTACAAATAAAAGATTCAAACGCATAGTTACCACATCAGTGCCGCGTTCCGGTGTCAACTGCCTCCTCCCAACTGTCACATCGCCTAAAGCCGCTCTGTCGGTACTACTTGCACGGGCCACACACAAGAAAATTAAACCTAAAAACGCCGGTAATGCTTCGCTTGCTTTACACACAGAGGATTGTTCCCCGTGCATGCGGAATCAAAGAAGCCTTTTTTAAGCTTTTTGTGTCAAACTCTGAAACCATAAATCGCTCGCGAACGCCCCTTTTGTGTCCTGTTTCTGCATCGCGTCTGCATCTGCGTTATTATCCTAGCCATGCGGCTTCTGTTAGCGACAAAGCAAAGGGGCATCCATGTCGTGTATGTGTGATCTCCAGTGACGGTGAGACACCCTCCAGGGAAACCTCGAACGGGAAGTTCCCTAGGTAACCTCTAGTCTCCTTCAGAATGTAATGGTAGAAGGAGATCCTTTCCGGTTCTTCTACAATCATTTTGTTATGCATGGACGTTGAAAGGGCCTAACCGGCAGTAAAGTGCACCTTATTGCTTCCAAAGGCGTGTAACAAAACATAATAGTTGTATTTCTTAGTGGACCGCGTAAAGGTATAAAAATTGAAACGTGATGTTCCAGCAAACAATATGCGTGCTGGTATTTTCAAAACGCGTCTTTTTAAAAAGGTAATTAACTGGTATTCTTTGGTTTGCTTTAAAGATTTCGTTTAGTATGTTTAAGAGGGCTGGGTGCGTTCTTGCAAGCGTACATCGTTACCTATGCAGCTCGGTGGCACGTGCGCTTTGCGACGGAGGAGACATGTAAATTACCGTGAACGATAAATAATGGCTGATAATGGTTTTAAAGATACATTCAGGTTATAAATCTGAAAAGTTTAGCTTTAGAAGTAGGTGCGTTTATAACCAAAGCGTAAGTATTTTGGATGATAATATGATCTTATTGTTCTTTTGTATAATTGTTTGCTTTTTAATTTTTTTACACTGTTAATCGAATATGAAAACATTGTTGAAAAGTTGTCTGTTATTTTGCTCACAGCCGCTTTATTTAATACTGAAGGTTCGCCACCTGAAATTCATGCTTAGTTCAAAAAAAGGTATATCAAATACATTTTATTTTATGTCATTAATCGACCTTAGGTGAGGATAATTGATTTTAAGCATCCAACGAACACTTTTCTGACTACATGCTTCAGTCTCATAATAAAAACGATTTTGGCTACTTTATGAATATGTGTAAGAGCATACTTCTTAAATATCACTTCGCAAGCTTCAAAAGCTTTTTTACGAAAGACAACGCTTTGGTATCTTTTAATGTTCCATTAAGCATTGGTCTAGCAAACATATCAAGTCTGGAAGAAACCACTGAGAACGCAATAATGGGATTTCTAATGTCAGTGTACTTCAGGGTATTGATTATGAACGTTGAGTAAGAAATTACCAACCCCTACTCCATCAAATAATTCACTACATTCGTAGAGCTAGAAAAATACTACCATACATAATAATGAAACGCATGGACTCTAGGATTATCTAAAGTCAGATCCTGAAGAGTAATACTCATATGATAGCATTTATCACAGGGTGTTTGTAAAATGTCACCGAACTTAACTACGTTCGTTTTAACAGTTTCGACATATTCGTATGGACTTCGTTTGTTAATACATGTTTCCCTTACGCATTATTACTGATATCTAAGTATTGTTTGAAGATTTCGCTATCAGAATCACAGCATTTGTGGTAATTGGACATGGAAATCGGGACATGGTTGGAAACTCAGCTCAAAATTACTACAGAAATATAATGGATCTCCCCAATATTCTAGCGACGTGATCGGTTCTAATAAATAAACCCTTTATGTCGGCCAATAAACGTCTCTGGCTCGTCACGTCGGAAAAATCAATCATTGTTGTAACATCTCATTTTTCGTTCCCATTGCTTTGCGCAAGTCAATATTGTATACGATCCGACGAATTTAAGATACGCATGCTTATTCTCTAAGGTCACGCCCATCCTAGGCACGTATACAGCCAGCAACACTGTTTTACTTTTCAGAGGCACAGCAAAGTTCCGGTTCATGGAGCTGGAAAGAACAAAGGGCACATGCAGCCTCCGTGCATTCACTTCCGGCGCTGAGCAACCTACCATTCGGTTCCGAGTCTTGGCAATTGGCAGAGGTTTCTGTACGAAACGAGTCTAGTTTACACTTTGGAGCTACTCTCGGTCTGAGGATAGGAGTGTCTTGTGGACGTTACGGTACGCTCCAACCAGCCCATTTCTATAACATGAAAAGCATCGGCGACGTATTCTTGAGCAAAGACCGTAGACAACGCTGAATGTGGCGCCTGTCCGAGTAGTTGAGATAATTTTTCTTTCGGGCCTCTTATGAAAGTTAGTAGTAGGGAGCGATTCATAGTGCAAAGGTTCGGAGAACAGCTTAACGGAAAGTTCACGAAGCTACCTAAATTGCGCTAAAATAAATGGTTCTATTTGTTCTCGACTGCAGCGCTAGGGCGTAATCAAGCAGCAGACAACAACGAACAGCCTTACTTGGTACCAAATAAGCTCTATAGCATCCAACGTCGTTTGATGTATTTGTGCTACCAGTTGCTAGTAGATCGTTAGAAACGAATGCTGTGGTAGACGCGGCGAATTAGGCGACTGGCTGCGACACTGGTGACTTTTGTTGACTCAAATTTTGCAGGTGACATGCGCTCATTGCATGTTCCATTATGAATGAATTTTAAATGTGTTTATCTAATAAGATCATAGCTTATTGCTTTGGGAATAAACGTTGTGGAAAGTATAAATTGCTGTACAGTCAAGCACAAACCGTGGAAAAAGTAAACAAAGCGAGTTTTTATATAATAAAACGGATTAGGGTTATTTAACACACGACGGAATAATATCTAGCCCTTCTATAGCCAGCATGAATCGCAGTTTGCTTACGTGATGCGTAAACCGTCATTTAATCAAAAAGGCATTCATACCATTCTACGATAGGCATCAGAAAGGTGTGCGACAGACGACCTGTAATTATATTGCTGGATAAATACCAGTTCACTATTTCTAACGACTTCATCATGTTAGATACAGGACTGGTCCGACAAAAGCAATTTTGCCATATGAACCCAGCATGCCTGGGACACGCAAAAAAATAATTATCTGCTGAGCGAATTCGTCGACAAAGTTTCTCAAAGCAGTCTCAGTGCATCCGTTATGCATTTCTTTGTTGTGATTTGGCCCTTAGTTGACAATATGTTTCTTGAAAGAGTTGTTTAGAATGTCACTAATTCAAGCATTAAAGTAGTGCAATTGGCTGGAAATCGAGCGGGAAAGCGTCTACTTAGAGTGTTCAAACATATATCACAAAGCGGTCAATTTATTATTATTTATATCGCAAATTTTGGGGGCGAAAGTTATGCCAGTGTGTTAACTGCTGTAATAACTATTGTACCGTCTTCAAACATTATTGGCTCAGAGGTATTCAAACGATATCAATATCACAGATAGGTGCACACTTGTGTTACAGTTATAACCGATATTATTATTACCAAGTAAGCGTAAAGTCGCATCGTCATACAGTTCATTTCATATTTGCTTTCACTCAACGATTAAGCCACTTGTCATGCGTACAACACAATGTAAACAGTCGATTTTGTATATAGGTGTTTTTTCTTTAAATAATTTGCTTTTAACTTCTTAGGGAGAATGCTTTACCATGTATCCTTTAATTTAATATAGCGTATCGACCCAGCACCGAGTAGAGCATCTCAATAAGACTATTCATCTTTACTTAATTACGCCTAAATGATACAAATAATCAAGAAAAAGCATTGCTTAACATCTGATTTCACATGTGGTTACACTATACGTTCTAAGTTATTAAGACCTATGAAGCTGGTTTGCGGCGTTTTTGAGCAGGCGGATTGCTTTAAAATGTTTATCTGAATGTTTCTAAAGAATGCTTCTAAAGTAATTCGAGCCAACTGTCAGTTTATAGCGGAAAAGATCCGATCAGATGTGATAAAAAAGGTGGTTGATGGTCTGAAGCTTGCATTTAAACGTGATGTCGTTAATGGGATGCAATTGTGTTTACAAAGCTGGCGTAGTCTCGCGATCTCTGCTAATAATGTCCCTACCGTAGCCTATCTATCGTAGACTACAATGCACGCTTTGTTATATCTTTCACAGTGACGTAGCGCTCTTATCCAACTATAACAATGACGGTAGCATTCGAGTAACCTCACAAGAGTAAATAAAGAACGTGTCATACTTAAACGGTTTGTATTGTTTGTATTGCGTACCCGACGTAGCAACTCACTGCATTTTTGGTCCGCGTCTTCATGTGCCTGTAATGATAAAAAAGCGAGTCTGAATGAAAACCTAAGTTGCTAAATAATGTATTCATTCTTGTTTAATTGAATTGTAGCTGTGCAATATTTTTCATCTCGACGAAGCTAGAAAGTGTCACGGGTTATTCAACGACTAATGAACTTTGTGATTACGAGCCCATCTAATACCGGCCGAGATAACATTTCGCCAGTTTCGTATACCACTGAACGCCGATAGGTCGCGAAAAAATCTATTGAAAGAGTAAAGATCCTAGCAAAATGTATCCGAATGTCAGCATATTTGGCCAGTATACGCTGGTTCGAAAAATGTTTATTGATCATAGTTTCATTTTATTTAAACTTTGTCGCGATAAACACGTGCAGCTTTTCGCCCCCGTTCGATCGCATTTATGCAGTATAATCTGAGTATTTCAAAACTTGATTTTCAAATTTAACATGCTTAAAGGGCCAAAGCAATTATTTTACCATTTCGATGATAGTATTGCTCTGACTTCATAGGTCGATGGAGTTTCAAGCCGGCCATACAGGAAGAAAGTGGTTTCTGCATGATTCCTGGATTATCCTGCAGGCAGTTGCGAGCAAACACAAACTGCAGTTCGTGTTAGATCATATGCAATGGTATTGTGACGTTTTAAAAATACATTTACTACTTATTTTCACTTTGTTCACAAGCTGTTGTGGAGCCTTTCATCAAAGTGCCATTCATTGATTTGTCTAGTCATTTTATATATATGAGCTCTTTCTTTCAAAAATTAATAAAAGTCGCTTACGCTTGAGATTTTTACTCTTTTGCTTGTTGGAAAATGGGTGCGATTGAATTCTTTAAAATAGACTTGGGGCCGATTAAGTTTATCTTAAAAGAATTGAATGTTTCACTAAGAATTATTTTGAAATAACACTCGTACAACTACACAACCTACAATTGACTTGTAGCGCCCACAGCGTAAATTGTACATACTTGTCTATTTTAAGCTCAAGTGTCAATGATTACTCTGATATACGTTCTCATCAAATGAATATTGAAACATACACTACACAGATAGGGGCATGGCATTTTCACTTTCTGTTAATAGTTTCAGCGATCAACAGCAAATCAAAATTATTTCACTCTAACATTGATCACAGTACATAGATGTGACATAAAGACGCGTTGTGTGAACTAGCTTATTGGCGCAAGGCCGTCGAACGAACATCTCTAGCTAAATCGATCCTAGGGCGCTGTCGGCAACCATAAAACGCTTGCTATCTATCGGCTGCGTAGACCTCGACCGGTAATGTTCGCCTATTTGACAGTCAGCTCCTTGCCCTCAACGCGGCCGGCGCAGGCATTCGGTGAAAGGGAGCTTTCAGCTGGAGCAGTGAAACTTGGCTACTGAAGACGAAACAATGACTCCGCGTTGTCCCGAATCTGATACTAGGGACCAACGTGACAGAACGGCCTGGAAGCTGCTAGAGAGAAAGCGACCCGCTACGGCATCAGCCTAAAGAGATACTGGGGGTGAGAAGGGGTTGACATAGAAAGAGGCGCTTAGCGGGTCTAGAAGAAGCACAGACGCTAGGAGCACTTGGAGTTGGCGGCTGGGATAGTAGATCGCAAGCGTGATAGCCTGGAATGGCAAAAACGGCCAGTCCAGCGCTGAGAATTGCTGAAGGAACAAGGGCGATGTGAGAATAGAAAAGGTTGACGATAGAAGACGGAGGTGTTTGCTAAGACGGTCAACGCCTTGACGCTAGACGGGTAGCAACTAGCAATGACCGAGTTCTCATTCGATCTTTGACACACGGGTTCCGCCTTTTCTCAATCTATGCTGGACAACGACTTTGGTTCGTTAGGAACTTTCCTGGGGTCCGCCGCTAATGGTTTGTACAGACTTATAACTGCAAATTAGTATAAGTAAAAGGACCTTTACACTGGTAGGAAGTGTATAAGGTTCCGGAAAGACGTTTCTTTGCTGCACCGATGTTTCTACATAATAGGTGTTTCATGTCTATGGCATCAAACAATGTAGTTTTTGCTTTTCTCAAACTGTTTAATTGGTTTAAATAAGCCGTCTTCAATAATGTCTACATTGAATATGCTCATGCAGAAACCTGTATGAAGCCGTGTCCTGCGGTGTACCTATCGGAGATGTTCAAATAATCCAACAAACCCATTATCTATTTTAATGATTCTTTTTGCAACGTTAGTGTAGTAATGTCAAATCTCGCTGACGTAAGGAGTAACCTACGATAGTACACTAACATCGTCAACATGATACTGCAGCGCGTCACTTGAGTGTTTTCTCAACCAGGAATACTGTTCGCGATGGAATTATTTGAAAATACGTCTTGCGTGACTCCAGGTTGTTCAGAGATTACAAGCAATATCGAGCTGTAAATATTCGTCGTTTGACAGCTGCTATGTACGCTAGTATCGTTCGTTAATAGAAATATAGACGGGAAAGTGATTAGTTTGATTTTAGGTGCAACTTCTTTGTCGATACGTTCTTATCCATAACGATTCCGCTACATTAAGCTTTAGACATAGATCTAAACGTCATATAGATTGAGCGGTAAAAAAGCTGCAGGCATGCGTAGACATGAATAGATGTGGCGCCTGTTATTATGAGGAAAACAAAAAGAGGTTTATGGTAGTATATATATATTTCTCCTACTTGTATATATCCCGATAACTAAAATCAGCTTGAAACTTTTCAAATATACTGGCCTCCACAATCAACTTATGCTACCAATATTGCTGAATGATGTCGCAAATAGGCGCTCGCAACGACTTGCGGCCACAAACCATTACAGTTACACCTTTGGAACAACCCTAAGACTAAGAGAGTACCGGCATATTTGACAACTAACGGCCAACGTGCTTCAGTTTGGCAGCAGGAGTTACAACAAACATGCTGGAATATGAAGATTACATGCCCTGTAGTGAATTATACTATAAGTCAAGGAGCGCAAGTTGTTCAAACTTTATTGTTGCATGAAAAAAATTTTGGTGCAATATAGACCTTTAGGAAACCTCGTTTTAGATTCAGAACTGATCTGTTTACAGCAAACGTAAGTGACCAAAGAGTGAAGCATTTGAAAAGAATATGTCTCTTATAGAATTATAGTGGAAGGCCAAGGGATCACTGAACAGTTGCGCTACGGCAATTGTGGACTTAAGAACCAGCTGTTCAGCCGTCCAGCAAAAAATGGTGTTAATGAACGTTTTTGTTCAGCGTTGAGGCTGTCTACTGATCTGAATTAAACTTTTAGGGCCCCTTTTTCCTTTAAACTCTCTAATATGTTTGGGAGTATTGATATAAGTGGGTCGGAAAAGATCACTACTATTAAAATGGCAGAAGTTCGTTCCAGAAAATGGAAAATGGATATCTAGAAAGTAATAATAGTGAGGCCAAATAAACCTATACTTCTACGTGCGACTTGTACTTCTTGATAAGTTGTATTTGAATGCTTCTTTCTTCTTTTTGATGTCTTTTGGCAACACATTAACAACGAAGTTGAATGGATAGTTGAATTACTTCGTAGGACGGACCCCATAAATATTCAACGACAGGGATCGAACCCGTGTACCTACGTGTCTCCTCAGGTCGCAACGCACGCACGAATGCGCCAAGCCGCAGAGCTCGACGATAAAGAGGTCTGGAAGAGTCAGACCGAAATGTAAATTGTACAGCTACAATAATATGTCTACATATTAGAAGGCTTAGAGCAGTAAAATGGCGAACCAAATTGAAATGCAGTGATTCAAATTACAGCAAAAGGGGGTGAGAATAGGTAACTAAATTAAAAATTGAAAAGAACCTTCATAATTAAATGATATTAGAGGTGTATTGTTAGGGGCGGGGGGATCTTAATCAAGGTGCTCGAAGATATTCACAAAGCCTACATAAATCATAATATATAAAGTTTGGTCTGATGCAGTTTTTATACCTTAAGAGGTCACTCATTAGATCTTTTTATTTAATAAGTTCCATACTGCCTAATGTCCTGCTCTAGTGAAAGGACTCTAAAACAGGGCAGTCTTATGCCCCGAACAGGGTTAAACTAAAGGAAAACGCGTGACTTTTAACGATAGAGGTACTGCTTGAAAACTATTCAGGCGATCTCAGGTTATATCACACTTTTTATACAAAAAATGGGTGTTGGAATTCCGAGGAAAGGAAACGTGTTGTGGTCAATGGCGGTTGACAAAAATGGTTCTACCAGGTAAATATGTACGTAAGGTTTGCTTTATGATATTTCAACGGTAAATGGCATCACACTGGTTTATCGGGGCTTGCGGTCGTTTGTATGGGTAATATGGCGTTACGGTGATTTAGCGCTGTAAAAGAGGGGCTGTTGCTATTAAAATATGCTAACAGTTTTTGAGACGTCGAAGAGCAGATCGATAGAAAACCGCGCAGATTATTACTTAACGAAAAGGAGGTCTAAAGAGTGTTGATTAGTAAATTGACATGAATCGACATGAATGAAATAAACACGATAGAATTAGTGTTGACCCAGTTTTAGAATGTCGGTTAGTGATCGTTAAAGAAAATATAAGAGAGAAGTCCAATTAATACAGATCAGACTTTGACTTTTCGTAAATGCTATTTGCCAAAGTTCTGCATTTTTATCTTCCTATAAAGAAGCGTCCGTTTATGTTGTGCTTCTCATTGCTAGTGATCTAGACTTGACAAGGTTGTAGTGACCGTCGTGATGATTCGAAAACTTGCACGACTCCTCAGGCACAATTTGACAAATGGTAAACGAATTTACATTCCGATGCAGTCGTTCCTAATAAAACGAATCTAGAACGTTTAGGACGTATGCTCACGCAGACGTGCCACCAGCGTTAACTCATATTCAGGATATTTCTTTTATAGGAAAATAATAGATGATTTACTGCATTTTACTTTTAAACGAAGAGAATGTCCTTGGTCGGCTGCGAGTCCAAAAAAGTATGCAGACTAACCGACATCACTGGGCTTTTGCTTCATGCGAAAGAAGCAACATATTATTCAGCGATTTTTGCTGATACCGTAAAAACAATTCAAAATGACAAAACAGACAAGCTAACTAGTCAGTATAAAGCGGATAACCTTTACACGAAGTTTTTAGCTCGCGTTTAATACTTATTCTTATTTCACTGAGGGTCTCCGTCAGGCTACCCGTTTGTGTGTCTGTGCCACGTGTAATGTATAAGGCGCTATTGACATTCAGCCAGTCTAATAAATTGAAAGGGTATTATAGAAAGATCGGTTTTTCACTCTAGTATTAGATGTTAAAGTATCGAGTTCAATTATTGCAGTATAAGTCATTAAGTCGATAGCATCTTCAACATCTCCAGTCTAGACATACAGGAATGTGAAAGATGCTACATTTAATACGGTTAAATAAATTAAATTCAAGAATTGTTTTCGATCGAACTAAATTGTCATATTAAATTTTATAAGAAAAATTAAAGTCGGGCACTTTTTAATTATATAAGTGAGATTCACAAAGTATTTAAAAATAATTTAAATTTAACCATATAAAACTAATGGGTAAATACGTCTTATTCAATGAGGTGTGGGTATGTGTGCTGCACTAATGGCTTCAGGTGCACATTCCCTACAGCGTCGCCGGTCCATGATCATCGTTTCCACGAGACTATATTTTATGAAGCTCCAATTAATTAGTGGGCCCTAAGCTTTTCAGCGAGTTTTGATAAAAGTTTTCTATGGAGGTGCTTTTTCCACTAGAAGATAGTAGAATTTCATCTAAACTGGGTGGTGTAATTACAGTAGCCATTTTGTCAAGCTACTTGCAAGGACAATGACTAGAACAGCACCTTTAATTATGGCTGTTAAGGCAGAAACAGGTGGGAACAAGGGAGTTTCTGTGTGTAAAAATAAATTAGCCATTTATGCCTCTAAGAGCCTCGCAAATGCAGACCGTTTAATCCAGCCGGGGGTGTTAATCTAATAAGCATTCACTACCAAAGATTTGCTTATCAACGTGTATAATTTGTTTATAATCAATCACCCTTCCTTAAAACAGAACATTTGTAAGCAAGAATATTTAATTGCGTTGGACTTAGTTCAAAGCTTATTACGGTAAGTATGCGTTTCACAAATTTTCAATAACAAGCCAACTGCACAGAGTTTGGCGGGGTCGTAACCAATCATTCCGAAAGCTTCATCAGTTATTAGGAGTTTTTAAAGAACGGTTTTCGATTCGACAAGCTCTACATATTAGCCTTTGGTTGGCCTTTACAGATCCATATCTGAATAGATTAGAGCGCTCCAATATTTAATACTGAATAAGGTAGTGTCAAACCACGATTTAAGGAAAACAGTTCGCATTACGACTAAATGTATCTGACGTATCAGCTGCTGAAAATGAGATAAGGCAGCCAAATGAGCAAAGCTGCCAAATTTTTATGTTATTTCCTTTTGTACCTGCTTGAAGAAGTTTCTGAATATCGCCTGGTTTACCAATTGAAGCGTGATTTTGAGATTATCCACTAGTAGAGCCTGCAAATCTTAACAGCACGTGGTGACTTGGAATGGTGGGTGGAAATGGTTCATAAAAGATTACAGTATGTGAAAGGAAAATGTTTCTGACGGTTTAGATGAAATTCATCGTAAGTAAGCGTTAGGACGAAGACAATAGGTTATTCGGCATTCAATGAAGACTTGTTTGGGATAAAGGTCTTCATTAGATGATTATACAGATGAAACGAAAAACCAGAAAGAAAATAAATAGTGACGTATGGGTATAATCTTCAACTTTATTGAACTTTTGTCTTTTTTCCGCAAAAAAAATACGGTTGACCAAATGATGCCATCATGACCAAATGAGGCACAATTTGGTCGAAACATATTTCACCAAAATAGTTCGTCACACTCCCGGCCATTTCGCTTGCCATCGTCATGCACTAATACGTTAATACACATTAATATGTTTTGTTGTGTATGGTGCGGTACCTTTTATTCAGACAGGTCATATGGCAATGCTTCTGACCAGCCGTCCACGTTGCATACCAGGCTCACAAATTGAGGTTAAAATAATGACTGCCATCTATGAAGTGGTAATACATCAAAAATGTTTGAACTGCCTGTCACACAAGCTCTCTTATTAGCACGCGTTTAACAACGATGCAGCTAACCGAAATAATAGACGCGCAAATCGATTCGACAAAGCACGAAGAAGTTTAGAACATTGCCGAGAATCGCTGTTACTTATGGATCCCAACTGATCTGCTTTGTGTCAGGCAAAAACAGAAAAACTTTAATATGAGAACCCAACGAGGCTATCTAAAGAAACAGCTATCCGCGTTTAGCAAAATTGGCGTCACAATAATCTAGTGAGGTGGTAGTTGGCCATCGCAGCAAAATTAATCTATATCACTGTTAGGCATGCTTGTCATAGCTGTAAGGCACCTAAATGTATTAAGTAACTCGTCAAACGCATTCTCATAATCATGGCGATCCTCGGCACATACCCGTAGAAATTCCTATACTTTCGAAAAAATAGTATTATGGGTAAATATAAATTAATCTAAAACTGAAAGAGATGTCTGTCTGGTATGAACGTGCGCTAAGCGTATCCAAATCGTTTACACCTTAGGTCATCTTCACAAATCCGCAAGCAGGCTTTATTCAGAGGAAAAGAGTTCTATACAAAATCAAATATATATATATATATATATATATATATATATATA
>MNPL01026252.1:13412-32991 GCA_002081605.1 Tropilaelaps mercedesae
CATTTTCCCTCAAATCGCCATGAACTTGATGCGTTTCTTATGCATTCTTCTTTATTACCTTCTCGATCTCAGCAGGTGTAACCTGCTTGGCAGCTGCGTGGATCCAAAGTCTTCCTCGATGCGTGTGAAACCATTGTCGCCCTTCGTGCTTTTTTATTCCTGCCAAAAGAAGACTGGCGTATGGCTGGTGCATTGACAGGCACACTCCTGCAACATTATCATTAATATAATGGGAAATAATAATAGGAAAAGAATTCAACAGTAAACTTACAATACTGCATCTCTAATTTATTAATTTATTTTCAAACTTCATACTCGCTTGTGGTGTGAAGTAATTAAGTCAAGAAACAGCTCTTTTACTATTACCTTTATAAATGAAAACCTGAGCGTTATTAAACGAGATAATTGGACAGAGAACATAGACAAACGTATCTGTGCTATATTTTAGGTTAGATTTTAGATGCGGTTCGCCAATGTAGACACGTCAGTTACAAAAACGAGAACTAATTTATTATATGATGATGACTAAATCAATAACATAAATTTCTTCGTCACGCCGCAGTACTTTGGTATTTCTATTTAAGTAAAAGTTGTTCAGCATTACAACAGAAAGTAAAGCCGGCTTCTCATACTGTCGAAGCTAAAAGAGTCAGACACCTCAACAACAGGCGGGTAAACGGTCACAAGAGACACTTTTTTCCTCAACGCCCTTACAACAGAAGGCGACGCCGAAGTCATTGTCGGGAGTTACAGAAAGGCAATTATCCGATCTCCTCCCCCCGGAACCACCAAGGATGACATAGCCAGAGATTTACATAAATGGCCGATCATGCCAGGCAAGTTCGAAATTGAAACGCCGCTAATAGGTGCAAGTGGCCGTCTGTCTGCAGTTGTCCGAATCTCTGACAGAAACGCTATGGACTATCTCCTGAATGCTGGACGTCCCCAAATAGATTGAATTTCCTTTCCAGACACTGAATGGGTCTCGGTTTCGTGCTGCATGAAGTGTCAACGTGTCCGACATGCTGCTAGACACTGCTTATAGGACGTGGTTACAAAAAACGAGGTGCCACCGATGCGACAGCCCGGTGGCGATAAAGACAGACGTAACTAACCCTGCGATAAACAATTGGCTATAAAGTCATCCAGGTCAATTGTAATCGCAGCAGGAAGTGTGGCGACCCCCTAGAGGAGCTTTGCACAAGGAAGACCACGGACCTTCTATTGCTAGGCGAACTTAACAGGCAACTAACAATGACCAAAGACAACTGAATAAAGGACAAAGTAGACACAAGTACATCAGACTGCTTGAGTGTAGGAAGCCGCCAGGGACAAGGAAATGGCTTCAGCTGCATAGAAATGCAGAAAACACACAAGACTGCTCGTGCGAATGGAGCAAATGTAACTTTAGCTGACTTCAACCGGTTACTTAACCATCTGGCGGAAAAAGCAGAAAGTGCAAGCCTCCTGCCAGTGATTAATACTGTCTCGGTGATGCGGGCCACTAATAGCAGAGGCTGCGCTATAATGGAATCGATGGCCACCCATGATCTCACCACAATCAATAACGGAAGCACAACTACCTTTCACGGCAGCAGAGGCGACTCGCACACACATCTAACGATACGTAAAACACATTGCGACGAAACTAGAGGGTTGGCAGGTATTAGAGAATGAGATCAATCACTCGGACCACTATTGCTATGAGTTCAACATTAGGGGAGATCCCGCTCCCACTCGCGGAGGCAAACAAAGGACCAAACGCATATATTAAGGCGCTGCAGCTACAAAGAAGGCAATGCTTAGTTCCGGTAAAGGTTTGCGAACAACACAAAGTCTTTCCTAAGAGGAGGAAGCCAGTTCCTCCGTTTCCAAAAGGAAATGAATCCTTCAAACCCATCTGCTTGCTGAGCACTCTAGCGAAAGGGTTTGAGGCCATTATAGAAGCGCGGCTCGCAGAGTCGGTAATATTATTTGGTTCTCCGGTATGGCCCATAGCAGCGGCGACGAATAAAATTATCAGAAGAATTATCGGTAAAACAAAACGCATATTAGTCACACGAGCAGCTCAGGCATATAGAACAGTCAGTATCCAGGCCGCGCTTATTCTAGCAGGAACCGCACCTTGGTACCTTAGGGCAAACAGAATGGGAAAACATACCCAGAATGGCTCCGGGGACAACTGTTCGGGACGCCATCTCAAATATCAAGACCTACATGAAAAGACCGGGTGAGAATTGGACTACTTTCTGAGGTCACGGGGACTTTCAGTCCTACTTACATAGGTTTGGAAAGGCCCACTCCGATATATGCCTTCTATGCACAAGCGGACAGGAAAATTATGCTTTACACACACTATCGTTCCGCGAAACACGTGACGTGGATATGGAACTCAGAAGGGCCATACGCAACGGAATACCATCTTTTGTAACTTGTTAATGCAAAAGCAAAGATAATTAGTTGAAGGCACAAAACTTAACGAGAAAAATACTTAGGGAGAAGGACCGTTTTGGTAGAGCTAGAATTTCGGCATTAATACAGAGAACGGCGCTAGAGGAAGATTACGCGCAGGGTTCTTTTAAAGGATAAGCCGAGGGATAAGTCAAGGATATCTTGCGTCATCTGCTGATCCCTGCAAGACATTGATTGAAGTATTCGTACAAACAGTTCCCCAATGTTCCAAGTGTTTCGGGTCGGTTTGAGGTTTAGTAAGAGTCTGACACTACCAGGCATATACCTAGATGCGAGGCTTGGTGTCCATGAGGATTTGCCCTTAATCTTTGAAGAACAAAAAGAGCGCCTAGAAAATATATCATCTGATTACTGTCAAGCCAACTGAAACTAGAACAAATGTTTTCTCAAGCATTTCACCTTGGGTATTTGTACTCAAAATCTTTCTTTAGTTATAATATGGCATTAGTGCCTTTAGGATTGAAGTCCTTAACTGGAAATAGCTTTGACACTGACCTTCATCTGATATCTCCGTAATGTAGCTATCCTGAAGTCTCATAATTTGCATGCTGTTCGTCATTCTTACGGTGGAAGCCTTTAAAGCGATACCGGCCTTGATGAATTCAAGATCGGTTAGCTCTTTGTTACTGAGGTACGAAGGCAGATTGTCGACGACTTCGTCGATGGACTCCATTGTGGCAGAAAGGTAGACCTCTGGAGCCTCTTCATTCTTGACTACTACCTGTCGGTGCAAACAAGTCAATTGGTTGAATTCATCTGTCTTGGCACCGATTCGATATGTTATATCTTCCATCCGCACTTAAATACTGAAAATAATGTGTTGGTTTCCGGCAAGAATAGGCCTTTGCATTTTTTTCAAGTTTTTTACTTTTATTTTCTTAAATAAACCATAGATTTCAATTTACCTTAATCTTACTAGATTACAGTTCTAAGACTCCACCTAGGTCAACAGAGCAAATCATTAACATCCTAATTTAGCTGGCCCAACTGGAAAACCATAACTTATAATATCGTCCATCAAAATATAAACAAAGGACAACATATACAATGGATATACAATCAGTGCTGAAGTGCGCTGATTTTAGCCTGAGCGTGAACCCAACCTCCAAAACTGTATCGACGATAGTTATAACAAAAACGCACTTCATAATAAATGAAAAAAAAATGCCTTCCCAATAAATCTACATTTAAGACTATATTCACTCGGAGAAGTAGTAGTAAATCATGTATGACAGTATCAGTTTGTGTGAATGAAGAGAAGCTACTCGACAGTTTCGAGTGTGTAAGGGTTTCAAGCTTCCCTCCGATTACGAAAAGTTAACTATCTTTGACTAATTAATGACATAAACATTGCCAACCTTTCTTTCGGCGAAGTCAATGTCAAGAGTTTGCGCACCTCGCAAGGTTTTGGCTTTATCCCGTTTTTCCTCAATCTCCTTAAAAACTTTTCGTTCCTTCTGGGTGAGCCATTTATTATCCGATGAAAAGTAGTCTTGATCATCGTCAATCACTTGAGTTTTTTTTGTGCAAGCGCGGTCGAAGTCTAACAAGCTAAAGAATAAAAACAGTGCTGATTAAAGATCAGAGTATTAAACTTCAAGATGGCGATCAGTGGTATTAATTGCTCTTCTAAGAACTGCTCAGCTGGAAGTCACAAAGTTATATTTGACCCGATTTACTCGAAAATTAATTTTGGTACTTATTTTAGAATTCCTATCATTTGTCGGATATTGAGTTGTACAGAAGCTGTGTATTGCACTTCTAATGATAATTAGCAGATGATGCTAAATCGTACATGATAACCTCATTACCATGTAAACATGTTGCTAGTAGTGCGCAGGTTTTTCAATCTAACAGAATATTTGCACAATATTATAGTGTGGTGTTCACAATGAGGGTCGTGTTAGTTTTCAGTACGTTTACGTTATCGAATATTCCTTGATAATACTTCTATTTACGTTTATTATTCACGTAAGTCAAAGGTGTCACATCTTATAAAAATGAACGTTCGATACATAGGGAACGTATATTTAAGAATGACTGTAAGCTTTCGTAAATTTTCAACTTCTAAAAAACCACCTAAAAAACCACCTAAAAAACCATCTAAAAAAACAACACTGATACATTAAAAGAATTATGTAACTTTTTGTTAAATAATAACCACCATAATATAACATATTCGGAACAAGCTTGACTCCGTACATGGTGTATATATATATATATATGTATACAGTACTATTGCCTTCAACCGTATAACAATAACACTTTAGGTTTGCACATGTTCGCCACACTACATGGTATGACATTAACAAGGATGACAAGAGCTAAAGCACAATCTGCAATTATCACGAGAGGTTTGCCGTAACACCAATGTCAACGCACATAACCCTATCTGGATTATTCTGCAAGAGAGGCTTCTGGCCGAAAGTTTTGGGATCTTTATAGGCTTGGTGGACAGATAGCTAAATAGTTCATATATTCACAATCAAGTACTTGCAATCTGAAAAAATCTGTTTCTGGGCCTTTGTAGACAATGTAGCATCTGTTGAAATATCAGTCGTCATTGCTGATTGCGACCGGGATAATTTCGAAAGTATCTTGGGGCCGTGCTAGCACGTACAAACCTGTGGACCCATCGTCTTCACTTTGTTCTTTTTCAAGCAGTTGCACTCCACCAACTTCCACAAACAGCGGCAACATCGTAATGTCACCCTTCTTGCCGCAATTTCCGCGCCAACCCAATGCCTTGTCAGCCAGACCAAAATTATCGCTAAGAATTTCGACCCGATCGGTTTCAGTTTGCCACCTATTCTTTATATATATATATATATTCGTTGACGAATTCCTGGTTTCATTTAGGAATTAATTGTAAATTAGTACACCATCTCAGTTTGGTATACAAAAAATTGTGCGATGACAAAGGGTACACTTAACCATCTCATACATATGTGATACAGAAGCAATAAATTCAGTCGAGATAACAAATTTCAAGTGTTTTGTAAATGGTAAGTATACTTAGTAATCGTTTACCGTTTAAGCGTAAGTTAAGCGTTAAGTAAATGTTAGTAAGCGTTTGTTGCTTTCATTTTTGGTACAATTTTAGGTATAATTCCAATTAATGGCTCGTTTATCCAAGCAACATACCGGTCCTTATGGGCAATAGCTGCTGCGAGAGCGTTGTCCTGTTCTTCTATTTTTTGTCGAAGCTGAATTGCTTTACGGGAGTTCTTCGCAAGCATCTCCAATTCACGTGGCGATGCGACCAGTTCACTGCAGGTGAAACATGCCCCAGACCCTTCCTGTGCACAAACGATGCGACCACACGAGGTACAATTGTTCACCAACTGGTGTCTGTCAAAGTAAAGAAACGTCAAAAAGTATATTATTGAGTTGTGAGCAGATTCACAACAATGCAAAAAATTTAAAAACTAAAAAACATAGCACTAAATACTTAACATTGTTCTGCTATATTGGACGGCTTCGAGTTTAGCAAATCTTATAAATTTGTCTCTTTTTACTTTGCTATTAGATTCTGCGACTCATACGATAAGCTTTCGATTTGGTTTCAAAGATTTTTTGAAGTTAAAATTTTTGAGCTTAAAGTTTAAATTTAAATAGAAATTAAAATGTAGGGCTTTTGCAAAAATATATAGAAATTTATCTAATAAATCAGTAGTAACATTAGTTTATAAATCTAAAAGATTCAGTTTATTCAATTTCAATCTACGTGATTATAATAAGTACTGGGTCGGATACGTTTGCCTTCTTGCCATACAAGCACAAAATAAAAATTAAAATAAAAATTTATTCCGTAATTATATATATATATATATATATATGCACATAAATTAGACATTTTGATCACCGTTCAGATTTCGCTTTCTCTGAACTGATATTACTGTCAAAATCTAAGCATTGCAAAACAATTTACCAAGTTGGAAACATACAAGTTTCTTAGACTTACCGCGAAGCTAAGCAATTGCATGGGTGCCTTCCTCTGAGTAAGACAGTCTGCCGCTCTTTGCCTTCATCCGAATAGAAACTGACAAACTTTTTGCTCTTTCGAGCAAGCCCAGTCGTACTATTGCCTTTATATTGAACTTTTTTGCTGATTAAACCAGCATTTAGATCCATTTTTTAAACGTTTTGGCGACTAATATTTTCAACGTTTGTGGTTGCGTGGTTTCAATGTGCAAGAACTTAATAAGCTGCAGTTCACATTAAATTTCGAACATGAGGATGCTTCTTTCTTACTGACTAAAATCTAATGTCCTTTGATTGGTGAGATGAATGAATTTGTAGAGATGTGGGCAAAACGATAAATAAAATGGTTAACGTACGTCGTATCTCGAACTGAAATAAGTCGCTCAACACGAAAAAATAATACTTGCTTTTACTCAGCGTCTCCTATAAAGCACTGTGTGAATCTTTCTACGATACTGACAACTGTAGGCGATCAAATAGGGTTTTAAATATTTTGACGACAAGGGACCAGTGAACCCTTTCCTGGTTAGCGTCGCCTGCTACCCAGCGAAGCCTTGACTCACAATCATGTCCGTTTTGAATCGCCCGCACTTTACAGGTAACAATAAAGATTCGTTCATAGCTTAACAACAAAGAAAATGGCGTCACCCACCACGGCAGGTGACAGCTTGGTCCCTCCAAGTATCGTCCCTGATCCACAGTCTAAAGGAAATTTGCACCTTAGTGATGAAGTAGTGCAATTTGATCCAGCATCCTCCATTAGCCGGGTGTTTTTCGACAATGCTAGTGAGCAGTTATTCTCAATTCGGTCGGGAGGAGTTACTGGGGTGGTTGTCAAGGGACCCACTGAAGACCGCAGCTGCTCGTTTACGATGGACGACAAAGGCGAGATCCTCTCAGTCAAGCTTTCGCCTGACCAGGCGGTTATGGCCATTCAACGGTCCAGGAAAAGTGTTGAATTCATAAACAGACCACAAGATTTCGCAACTGATACTACAGCAGTTGGCGAGAGTGGCAGACCGGTGGAGTATAGTCAGGCATGTAAGGCAAAGTCAGCTTCAGTTATCGGGTTCGCATGGACAGGCTTTGGTAACGATATCATCTTCGTTACGGATCAGAGCGTTGAACTATTTGAAGTGCAACCACAAAGAAAGTGCCTTCGGTACATCAAACTCTACACGATGCAAGTCAACTGGTTCATCTATCAGCCCCAAACCTGCTACTTGCTTGTTTCTTCTGGTATTCTAGGAAACGTCTTACACCCAATATTCTTCTCCGGTCCAGGGATGTGCACTCGCCACTCGAAATTCGAAGTAGATCTACCTGTCGTGCCAAAACCACCAAAACTTTGCCTTTTTGACCGGGATGTCAGCTTATGCAAGATCTATTCCAAGTCTCGTGTCGTGGTCCTTCGACACCGTGGGACTCCGGCAGGCGGGCAAAGTGGCGCAGCGGAAGTCGTCGTCTACACAATCGACGGAACGATGCTACCTAGAAAAACGAATATCCTCAAACTGGATGTTTCAGGACGCTTCGCAATAAACTTTATTGACAACCTTATAATTGTGCACCATCAAAGTTCAAAGACCAGTCAAATATTCGATATTGGCATGGGATGCTTGCCTGAGACTAACATACAGTACCATTCGCCGCTGGTACCACCTGCTGAGATTGTCTGTAAAGGGAACCATGAATTGTATTCAGCAAACTGGGTCGTCTTCCCGCCTAATATTATTATTGATGCCAAAATGGGGCTCTTGTGGAGGCTCATGATTGATCTAGACAAACTTAGCCAGGATTTTGAGAAATCTGACAGGCTCATTGAGTTCGTGCTTCAACGAAAGGACAATCGAGAGGTTTTGTTAAAATCGATTAAGCGCATCATTTTAAGCACACCTCCGCTTGCGAAAATCAGTTCAGCGATGAACAAAATAGCTAACTTGGATGGTATATCTGAAGACCTTGTATGTCACGTCTTCAAACCGCTTGTTGAGAAACTTGACCAAACATATATGTTTTCCGTTCTTGTCGAACATATGCGGACTAAAGAAGTGATCGGAGATTCACTTCGAGATATTATGGTATCGAATCTAATCAAAAGAAACAAATTCTACCAGCTTCATCAGTTTCTCCAATATCATATTCTTGGCGATTCAAAACCATTGGCTAATCAATTGCTTGCACTAGCTTCCGAATATCCGCCTGCCCAACAGCTGGCACTTGACATGTTATATCGAGTTGGATGCTCTCAAGAAGAAACAATTGAGGCGCTACTAACTAAAGGCAAGGTGATATCGGCGCTTAAAGTTGTGCAATCGCAAGGTAACCAAGACACTGTGTCAGCCCGAAAATTTCTTGAAGGTGCTAAGCAAACTGGAGATCCTGCTATATTTTATTCAGTGTATCGCTTTTTTGTCCAACGTAATATAAATCTCCGTGGCAATGAGACATTTCCAAAAGGCGAGATGTGCCAACAATACGTCACTCACTATAACATTCTTTTTGGTGAATCGCCCCACATGTTGACCGAGGAGAACCATGAACTGTAGCTACCGGCACAATACACATATACCGAATATAAAAAAGAGCTCAAGACAAAGCTAAAATCCTACCTATGTACATGTATATAATATATATAGTCAATAAAGCGAATATTTTTGTAAGCAATAGTGAAGAACGTTCTACTTCTTTTGATAGTTTTTCAATGCATGTTAATGTCATCAGATGTCAATTTGGCATTTTATCACCGTTGATATAACATTTGATCAAACAATAAATGAATACAAAGCATATGCTGTGAACCTGAAAACGCAAATTGAGACAAATAATAACATATGTAGAGTGTTTGGAGGTCAGTTAGTTTAGAGCTTTTTGGACAAAGAAGAACGAAATGGTATGTCAGCACCAAAATACGCTGTTATTGCAACCAAACTGAGTAATAATTAGTATCTTATCGATGGTGTATAAATGCATTGTGTACCGTTATATAAAGGCTTTGGTGTTTAAGACCTGTGTTATTGAATGATTGAGGGCACCATCATGATTATGCAACCTTATGCTTATTTTTATCATCATGATTATGCAACCTTTAGCTTACGAAACCACGTGTTTTGTTTGCCTTACGATGTCCTTCAAAGTGTTTTCAGTCAATTCACAATTACATGCTCATATATGTATCGCTATCGTGTGTTGGAAGGAGACTTATTCGAGCCCATTTGTCATGACTTACCCGACTAGTAAAAATCTTTTAGTGCAAAATTAATATTAGTAGCATTCACATAAGTCTCCAAAGACCACTGCATGCTTTGACTGACGTATTGCATCGTTAATAGACAAATACAAAAGGCTGATGCATTGTACATACTGAAAATGTAACGCGATAGGTTTAACAAAATAATACGACGATTTTCTGTCACATACACGAATTAAGACACGAAATGGTTTGCCGTATATATAGAAGGGTTTATCTTACAAGATGTTTACTTATGGTGCATAATGAATGAGCATGGTTTGAAACGTTGAAACGTGTGAAGTTTCCGTTCCACAATCACCAACCCTTCTTGCGGCCGTTGCTTTTTCTTGACTTGTCGTTTCTGCGTTTATGTTTCCAGATTTGCTTTTGACCCATCCACTTGGGATACTCTCCAGTCTGGTCTTTCATTGTTTTCTTACTGAATACCTGCAACGCGTGTACACAAACGAAACAACTAAATGTTTGTAAAGTATAATAGGCAATCCTGGTATTGTAGATCTACCTATATAGTTACGTAAAGATCGTGAGAGCTTTAAAGAATTAGCATCATTTATACTATTCGCGTTACAAGATCATTAAGGTATAACTTATATGTACATTGTAAAGCTTCGTCTAATTTTGTCAAATATAGATATAATTGATACAATTAATGATATGACAGCATATAGTACTTATATTCGCTTTCTAAATGCGGAAAGATAAATCATTCTGAAAATTTATGCGAGAAGTTGTATATCATTCTCCCTATTGTAATCTAATAAAAATGTCGTCTATTGACGTATTTTGCACACAAACATTCCAGTGATTTAACTAGTTTGTAGATTAATCTGCAAATATATACGAGTCAATTATGGAATTGAAAACGTACGGTCATTTGATATCTGCATTTGGACAAAACTAGGCGTCATAGGTAGCTCCGATAGTTTGAAACTGGGTCCCAGGGTAAAATTACGTACACTTTTTTCTATGACATTACACTCACAAGGCAGAGAATCCATTAAATAAAAATAAAATTTTCGCTAAGCTTGACTTACATTTAAGAAATTAAGTCCATTGCTGAGACATTTAAAAATTATACTTACAAAATATCTACTGTTGATTCTTACCACAACATCTGCTTCATTCATCGTTTCTTTGTTCGGCTCTTTCTGCAGCTTTTCGGTGACCTGCCTTTTCTTTAGTTCAACATAGTCTGCAATTTTGACTCTCACGGGGCTGCTGTCAGTGCTACTCTCAATCGCATGAATAATACTTTTAGAGACCGTCTCCTATAAGCATAGACGGAAAGGACAATTAAAAAAGGAAGGTTCTGTCAAGTTCACATGAAATTCCTGGAGATTTAAAGAACTTAATTTTAATGATTGAAGCGTAGTGGGAGAGAAATTTTATTGCTCTTCAACAAATCGATACTAGATTTAACAAAGTAAAACATGCAAATGAAATTCAGTTAGTCTTCTACTTATTTGACTTTGGCTGGTACCGAGTGTCTGTTTGAGATAGAACTTTTGTAATTAGAAAAAATACATAAAAACCAGTTTGGCTAAAACAGATTTAAAATAAAAGAAAAACGTTAAACGTTTTGTGCTAAAAAAGCATTAGCTGTCAACAAATAACGCTTACTTTTTTATGTTTATGCTCTTGTAGCGTAATGCAGCGCAATCCAGGAAAATAAAAAGGGTATTCTGCTTAGTACTTCCAAATCACCGTGAATAAACTTAGACATCTAAGAATCTTTGACTGCATTTTTATTTATAAAGGCGATTTTTCGGGAAACTAAAGTGACAATAATTTTAGTATAATGGTGGGTCTATCAGAGATCAAATGAAAGTACAGTGATTGAAATTTCGAATTTACTGAAGTGTTTTGCAGACATGGCACCGTGGGTAGCTTTGATCAACTATGTTATTAAACTACTGCATTTTTAATCCCGAACTCTCTTTTATCGCAATTGTGCTCTTGATATTTGCTCATGTTGCTAAAGGGACTATCACAAGCTATGGAAATACATATATATTTTCGTCGCAGTCATAACAAATTTATAGCCGGCGGATGAACGCGGAGTTATAGAGACCGTCAAATATTAATAATACCGTAGGGAAATCATATTTAAATGTATCTATATACCTTGAGCTGTTTAAGCTGTTTCTGGGTATAGCGAACTCGCTTTATTGCCCGCATTTTCTTGCCTCGTTTACTACGAATGCTTTTCGCCATCGGTCACCTATAGTGCAGCCGAATACAATGCGGATACTCAATACTAATCACTTATTGGCTTTTCTAGTACTCCTTGCGAACACCTGAAGGCCTTGCACACATAAGCCACGTGCTTCGAGCAGACGATCTGGAAAGGCAAGAATTGAAGGCATATACAAAACATCAATGATTTTTTATGTTGTTAAATCATTTATTGGCTCAATAAAATTGTACAAGATGGCGTTTTCCGCTGCAATTGTAAAAAACATTGAACAAAAGTGTCAAATAGAACGTTGTGAATATAATGGTTCAAATAAGTAGAATTATTTTGAAGGTTGTAAGATTTTAGTAACATATATGTGTATTTGTATAGCTCGTACTCATGCGTTTGCCAAGCTCAAAAATTTACGATAATTCGTGTTGTTTGCCCAACCTTAAGCCCGTTCAAGGCTCGACGGTGGTACAAACTCGTTGTAGGGTTAGTTTTTTTTGTCAGGATATCATTTCAGCTTAATCGCCAATAAAGTGTGGCACATTCATTGCATTTTCCATACACTGCAACCTTACACAGATATAATACATATTGTACTACGGCCCACCACAAATGAAAACAGAGAAAAATATATAGTGCGCATATTGTGAAAATTGGTATTTCATTTGAGTGTTTATTTTGGCTGTTTTCCCTTGTCGTTACTTTTTTTTTTATCTACACGCTCGCCGTCTACAGTACACGTCTATTTATTTTCGTTTTTATTTCGCGTACAGCCTTTTGCCCTATGTGACATTCGCACTGGTGCTAATGACACCAATAGAACCTGAATAACTTTTCGATCACTTTTTTCGACACGCTTTCGCAAACAGAACTAGTGTAGAAAACGCCTGTTATGGGGTCAGCTGATTGCTGCCGAATTGTATTAGTGAGAGGACCTTTATGGAAGAATATGCGAGGAACATCCCAAGATATTTCGAAAAGTGAAATAAATTGCCAAAAGATAAGTAAAGTAAACTTTTGGCTCGTAGAGATGACCTTAAATGCCATTAATTGTGTATCGTTAAGGCGTTAAATTGTCGTAATTGATTTGTATTCGATGAGGAACGTACCGTGAGTACTTTGAAGATATTAATTGCTATGGGTATTTTCCTGTGTTTTCTCTTGTCTGTTTCTTCCTGTTTGTTTAGGTGATTAGACCCACGAAATTGTTTCTAGAATTCTCATTTAAATTTGTTAAAATTTAATTCGCGTGACCAAATTAATTTAGACGTGCGGCGTCATCGTGGATCAACCTTTTGATGGTTGAACCTAAGGCGGAATCTCGAAAGGCTATTGGTTAAGTCATTGTGTAATATTTGCCTTACAACTTCTTTTTTAATGACCGTTACTGATACCTGCATATTTTGGGACATATTTTTATTTATCATTGTGTATTCAAGTGAAGTTTTTTTATTATGTATTGTTCATAAAGTTAAGATTACTGTTAGTTACTTGATTAAATTAAAGCGAAAAACGTTCACTTCTTCAACTAACTGTTTTCTGTTGGTTTAGGTTCTTTAAATTAGTAACCACTCGGATGTAATATTTACACTAAATTCCCTCCTTCATTCCTAATACATTTTCTTCGCCTGAATTCTTCACCAATTTATCCCTAAGATAAATTTCTCGTGGTATCTTTTAGCACTTGTGTTTCTATAGTACTATTTTTTTTATTACCATACTTGGATGCTACGAAGATCTCGTTCACATCTCTATTTAACAACTGAATATATGTTTTCCTATCTATTTATGAATATTTATTTCTTTTTCTTACAATACGGAGAAAGGGCGAATAGCTTAATCCATAAATTCGATGGTTAACACTTGTCAACATTTTTCGTATTTAAACCTTTAAACTATTAACACAATCCTGCATTAAACTTTTGTTTACTATCCCAAAGCGCGGTAGTCCCAGCCTCAGTATAGCTCGGACTTTAAAATTAGGTACGAAATTCAAGGTCCGCATTTATCGACTTGATAGTTTAACTTATCGGTAGACATTTGTCTTGGGCGTCCGTTCTTCGTTCTTTCGCTGTTCGGGCTATTTTGAGTGAATGACGAGTTCTTAGTCGTTCCTGCAGATGAAGCGCTTCGGCGCGCTCCAAAAGGCATAACCAACGCAGCTACATCGCATGTAATGCCTTCTATGAGTGCTTCGTAGATGGCGAAATCTAGTGGTGCCATATTTTTGCGCTCATCTAGTTCATCCGTCGATCTAGTTTCGCACAGTCACAATAAGGGTCCACAATACCGATCGTAAATTGTTCACATAATAAACTGAAAATGCCACAGAAAACGCCATTAAAACTATTTAGAGCGATAGCAGAGAAAGTATAAGAACGAGAGTCGCTCCCTGAAGTTATTCACTGCACGCCGACTCACAAACCGTAATAAAGCCAGATATTACGTTAGATACTGATCCGTTCAGCTTTGAGGGAAATTCCTCATCGATTCATGAGACTAAAGGAAAAGAAACACGACATTTGCTGTTCATATGTGTGACACAGAGATTATATAAATAGTGCTTATTTCCCATAATCTCAGTAAAAAGGCTGAATGCCAATAATTATAAAAGAAAAAGACACACTTATTCATTTGTATCAAATCACACTCTTGACCTCGCGAATCGCTACCGGGACGTATCCTCGTTCATCTTACAGAAGATACGATGCGGCGGGTTGATGCAGGCAAGGATCGAATTGGAGCAGCGTAAATGACCCACTCCCAAGTGAGCTGTACCAGGTAATTCCCGCGTATCACGAGGTCATGGAGGAAAGGGTGGTTAAATAGCTTTACGCCAGCATCGTAACGAACACAACTAGTTTATACTCACCGCCGGATTTATTGTCACGGAAAACGCCAGTTGGGTCACCAGTGAACAAGTGAGTCAATGTGCGGCTTCTGAATGACTATACCGAATGACTATACCGAATGACTATACTAAATGACCTATCCCGAATCTCGAAAATCTCCTAGAATTTCCTATTCGTCGGCTGCACATTTCTTCTGCCAGGTTGACTTTATGAGAGGCTTCCCTCAAATACCGTTGCTGCCTCAGCCTTTATTACTGCAACAGATTGCAGCAGCCAATAGACTTGTATTGGCTTGTTTGGCTGCAAAAAAGGTGCTGCAAATGCTAATATGTATCCTGGTGCTAAATTCTCTAAAGAGACAGGAACATTCCTTGTTTCATTTCGCCAACGTGTTTATTTAAGAGGTTAATTTGGAAGATATGTATGATCATCTGAAGCGAGCTTTTCAAAAATTTGGTGTCACAGGTTTAACGCAATCTCTGAGCAGAACAAGTTGAAGGTAGTCTTCGAGGATAGTCGTCATGGTCTTGGTAACATGAAAGTGCGGAAATACGACAATAGAAAAAATTAGCGCCATAAAGCATTTTCCGACACCCGTTATCACAACCCAGGTTTATTCACTCATCGGCTTATGCAGGTTTTTCGTCGCTTCATTCCAAGGTTGGAAGAAATCTGCATCCCTGTCTAAATCCTTACTTGTATAAAATAAAAGTTTAGTTGGGGCAAACACTAACACAAAACATTTGATCAAGTGATTTTGTGAGCAGGCTGCCATTATTACAGTTAGTCGACGAACAGTGCCTCATGGAGCTGCACACCGAAGCATCAGCGACAGGGGTGCCCGAACTATGAAACGCGCGACAGTAGCAGCGTTCAACTACAGAGGGTGATATTGATGAAAGGGACGCCTTCATTGAAGCAGACATGTAAGAAAAACGAATACACGAGTAGCCACACTCCAAGTGGAAATTCGCATTGTTCAGGCCAAGGATGCTGATATCGTTTGTCAAATGCACATTCTGCGGCAAAACCCGATGGAGCAGTCCAGAACGGAGTGTTTCACTGTGGAAAGTTTTGAGTATCATCAGCCTGATCTCAGTGCCTGATTTACAATGGCACTTTTGCAAATTATGAAAGTAGATACTAGGTTTTTCAAAATGCGATATTATATCCAACAGCACATAAAGTGCTGTATATTATGCAAAAGGCGTCGTTCAAGTTGGGTAGGTAGCCGGATTTCTTAAATTGTATTTGAATTCCGCTAATCGAGCAGGTTCTATGAGTTACTTGGGATCGCTTCCCATATCGCAAACCGGAAACCAATATGTCCTCGTGATAGTCGACCGATGGACAAAATTCGTTCATAAAATTCGCCGTGAGAAACCAACCATAAAATATTTGCAGAATTGTGTAGACCATTGTGGGACGCCAACTATTATTATTGCAGATAGAGATAAAGCTTTTGCAATAGAAGCCACCCGAGATTTTCTTCAGCGTCTGGGCATGAAGAATCAGAGTGTATTCGAGAAGGCCGCAAAGCAACCGGTAAACAGAGCGTGTAAACACTGTTGTGGTGCCTTTACTAACAAAACTGATGCACGAAAAGAAGCTGGCTACTTACGATCGACACTTCTCCCAGCTTCTTTTGATCACTTAAATGAACGCATCAACAGAGGAGAGCTCTATTTGGTTAGTATAGTCTTCTACAAGATGTGCCCGACAGCCATTTTCAAGGACTTCGACATTTCGAAAATGCAAGCCACGAGAGTCCAGAGACTTTTCGATTCACTGTTGTAGAACATGCAACCGACTATGGCCAAAGCTAAGTGTACCCATGGTGATTGACATTATGCGGCCCAAAGACTCAATATAAAAAATATTGGGTGGCTGGTGGCATCCCCAGAATCACTGACAGATTCCGCAAGCTGGACCAGCTTTACCGAGAGCCACTTGTTACCTAGCATTTAGATAACGATGAACACGTTTTTCATATAGAACAATAGATTCATTCACGATAGATTAAGACGAGGGGCAAATCTACGAGATTACAGCTCGTATTAGGCAACGGAGACAATGCGAGATTAGTAGTTCAACTGCAGACGTGAACTCAGTCTTTCTTGTTGAACATCAAAGGAGAGCTAACCAGCGTCGTTAGCTTTACAGGCCCCTTTGACCCTCCATAGAATCTGAATTTAAGGACACTATATATGAAGACGCGGAAAGCGTCGCAGGTGAAACTATGGGGCTTGTTATCAACAGCGCCCCCTCAGTGCACCGGTATCATCTTCAAATAGACCAACGATTTTAAGTTACCGGCTATTGTTTAACCATCCTCTCCATTACGTATAAGCTTCAAGTGCCATTCCAATAATTCTCTCTAAAACCATCTTGCCAAGGGCGCTCTATGTCGCCGTGCAAACAAACGACAGCAAAGATCTCCGAGGCCAAAAAATAATTTACACGCAGTCGTTCCAATCGTATTAAAGCGTATAGTCAGGATCCTAAATATGTTTAGACGGAATCCAGGCGTCTATAGCGACGTCCGGCCATACTGGAAATATTATACACATTGGTCATTCTCTGTAGACACAATGCCTCATTACTACGACGCACCACAAATAAAAACAAAAAAATATGTCATGCGTGTTGGGAAGATTATTATTCCATTAGTGTTTATTTTGAATGTTTCTTACGGTTATTTTTTTATCTACGTGCTGTCGTATGCACTGCACGTCTCCATTTTCGTTTGATATTTCATATACAGCCCTTTAACAGTAATTACATTGATCATCCTACCCATGACACTAATAGAACTTGAGCAAATTTTCGCCCAGTCTCCCACGAGGTAGTCCTGGGAGAAGTATGAGTGACATAGAACGTATGCCAGAGTGTAGCTAATGCTCTTACGTTATCCTAGTAAGAGAAGTTTCAATAGAAAAGACGGAAGAATTTAAATTTTCGTAATTTATTTGTATTCAACGACGAACATACTGTGAGTAGAGTTGTGGAAATCAGTTGTGGGCGGTTCCTTGCATTTTTTGCATGTCACTTTGCTTCACAGAAAAAAACACGCAAAATTTATTTATATAAACTTGTTACCACTTAGTTTGTGTGAATAACTCGATTCAGCCGTACAGCGCCATGGTGAACCAACCTTTTGAAAGTTAAAGCTAAAGTGTAATTTCAAAAACCTGGTGAATGATTCATAGCAAAATATTTACCTTACAGCTTCTATTTAATGTACCACTAGTACCATCGGAATATTCTTGAACAAATTCATCCTTATTATCGTGCCTTTGAGTAAACTCTGTTTTATAACTTATATCGTCCATAATATTGAAATTATTGTCAATTACCCGAATAAATTAAAACAAATGGGGTCCAGCTCTCAACCTTATATTGGTTTGTATTTGTTTAAGATCCGTAAATTAGTAACTGCTCAGCATATACATTTTTATTTCATTTCCTTGTTTATCTCTGATAAGTTCTCTGAGCCTGGATTGTTTTCCCTCCCATTCAATTCAGATCCGTTCACATCTTTGTTTGACCATTGAATACCCGCTATTTGTTTATTTATTGGCATTTATTTCCAACACACACACACATATATATATACATATATATATATATATATGTGTGTGTTGGAAATAAATATATATATATATATATATATGTGCATACTATTCATATCGATATTTCTACCAACTTAAAAAAATTCGAAAATTTCTTAAATAATGCAAAATGATGAAACCATTTAAAAAGGTGCTGAAGACGTACAACTATACAATTTTTTAATATGCGCTCCGTAGTAACGTGAGTTAAAGATGTTACTTCCACAGATAAAAAATTGAATAAATAATTTTTTAAATTCAGTTTTGCTTTTATTAAAATCAGTAGCATTATTTAGAATAAGGTCTACTTTGGCTAAAAATACGAAAAACTATTTAATTATCTTAAGCAGCCACTACACATCTTAATAATAGCAATTAATCTCCGTGTCATATTATAACAATTCTATTAACCAAAAAGGTAGTTCAAACAATATAGTTGGAAATTTCTGAGTTGTTCGAAGGTCCCATGAAATTAATGATAAAAAAGTACTACTTTCAAATTTCGTGGTTCTTTTATCCTGGTGTATAATGCAAGATTATACAGTTCACATTGAATTAACTTGAATAGGTTTCGTTGAATTGACCATCAGTATGCCTGGTGAAGTCTACAGCCAGGCAACGCTTGCAGTGTAATCTAGAAATTAAAATCATTTATCGGACTGACCCTCAATAAGTTTTTTTAATACCCTAAGTTTATCACAACGATAGGTGAGTGCATCCTAATAGTAGTTTGAATTTATGCTTGCTAAAGAATTCTAATATATAATTGTTGTAGATTATGGTACGGCTGATACTATACAAACTGCAATTGCCATTCCATTGAAACATTTTTTTTAGAGTTTTCAGATATATATTTAAGGAACGATATATAAAATACGCAATGACACTATCAGAAGTCCAAAGCATCGTACTCTGAAAATATAAAAACGATTTTCATTAATAATCTGTACTTTTGTCTTAACGATGTTACCGACTGTCAGGTTTCTAATTTTACCTCCTACTCTAATTCTCATTTTCTAATCTCCTATTTTCCAATTCTCATTTTTCGACCTCAGTGGCATTCCTTTTATGCATTACGTGAAGCCTTTTTTTACGAACATATAATATCTTCCATAACTCTTAATTAAATTTTAGTTATGCTTATTAAATTTTAGATTAATTTCGTATAATCAACTGATTCGCGGGCCTAGAATATCTCGCAACTTGACGGAGCTGCTCCATC
>MNPL01026266.1:0-23970 GCA_002081605.1 Tropilaelaps mercedesae
ATATATATATATATATATATATATATATGCGTGTGTATCTTTGTCATTTGCGCTTTTTTCAGTATGAGCCTTTTAACTTCCCTGTGGTCGACCCCAGCACAGGCCTCGCTCGTCTTCATGGGATTGTCGGCGCCGTGGTTGATAATATCACCACTACGATGAACATTACGTAGGTACCCTAGTTTATCTAGCTATGCCACATAATTATGTCCGCTTTCTAATTCGGCGAGCTAGTGATAAGAAAAAACGGCTTCGTCTGCTCTGAGAAGAAGCTTGAAGACATGCTTCTAGTGAATTTGGAAAATCTACAATTTGGGAAATTTAGCAAATGCGGTTAAACACCATGTCCTAACGATAAATATTAGTACCGCATCGCGATATGTCAGGTTTCTTCGCAAAGCTAGAATGTACTATTTTCAACCACTTCATTTGTCGCTTGGGCTCTTTGCAGCTACTCGCTTTTGCCTCCATTAGATGGACAATACGGAATGGTTGACGAAGAAAAACAAGAGATTATCGGTATGCCCCGAACGGTGCTGGATGGCGCGGCCGATGTGGCAGTCGGCCCCTTTCCGGACCACCCACTCCTGTCGGAGCATCTGCATAGAATGGCTCAAATCCTCGATGCGAGTTCGGCGTTTACTTTCGTTACTGGTATGAAGAATGAGTATGACGATTCACCGACAAAATTCACCGATGCCTTCGATGGCACGGTACGTAATAGGCAATGACGCCGCAATTGCTGTTGATACATCTTATTATAATTACTATTATTATTAATAATTTTATTGTTATTAACAATATTATTACGGTCATTATCTTAACTTCCTTCACAATGGTTTACTAGGGGGTAAAAAAACAACAGGCACTTGAGGTGCCAAGTAGAATGATCTGCTTAAAAGGAACTCAAAATAGTGTTTTTTTTCCCACCTAACTTACTGGTACTTATAGCACTGTTACTTATCTCGTTCTCAAACTTAAATTTCAGACGTGGCTGTGCCTCTTGGGCGGGTTCGCCGCTATCCATTTAATGTTTTTTCTCCATAACATCCTCATATCCAGGCCCACGTCTATGACCGTCCTTGATTCATTCACCAAATGGTTATTCGGCATGTTTGCCGTACTTCTTCAAGAAGGTAGGCATCTTTAGAAAAATCCTTCTTAGACGATCTTCGACTGTTCTGCGCTCTGTCGGTATTTTACCCTGTGTGGCTTCAAGAAGGATGCCCAGAACAATATCGGATTGTATAATTATTAAGTTATTGATCAACTTCCGTTGTGCTATTATTACAAATGCATTTACCATGACGGCCAAACAATAGTGAAGAGCAGCTATTGTTGTGTATTACCTAGACACTATATTTATTATTATTATTATTATTATTATTATTATTATTATTATTATTATTATTATTATTATTATTAATAAATAACCGTAATAATAAATGATAAGATGAATATTAGTAACGATAGAGAGAAGAATATTATTGTTGAACTATTCCAAAAAATGTTTCCATGGTCTCATAAGGACTACACCTTCGAATACTAAATATACAATTAAGCATCGTAGTCCTTATGAGTACACACGCGTTGTTCTATTTTATGGTTGATTTCCGTATCGAATGTAAATTTGATCGGCGTTTGCGAGCGAAGAGACAACTTCCGTAGTACTTCCTAATGATAGACTCATGAAGGGGGGAATACCTATGCATTACGAAGAGCTCGTCTTTCGAAGCGTCGCAATGGCGAGATCATACGAAAACATATCAGGTCATAAATTTCTACGGGGCACGATAAGTGGCTACGTATAAGTGCCTGATCCATATTTAACGGGCACTCACACAGTAAGATGTGGCATAGATTCGATATAGGCCTTCGTCTTGTGATGTTTTCTTCGTGTATTTTGCGTGAGCTACAAACACCGTATTAAGCTCTACAAGAGAAGGTTTCACTTTCTGTGTCTAACTGTTTTTAAGGCTTAGCTTCGAACTGTAGATTTGGGGGCAAACACGCCTGCGGCTGTACAAACAATCCCTTTTAATCATTGATTTCATTCCTTCAACTTAGTTCCCACCAAACAGAGCGCTCGTATCAATAGTGAACAGAGTAGTTTTGGTATGTGAGATATTTAGAACGTACCAGTAACAAAGGCTTTGGATGCAAAGATAGTTCTTTTTGGCCATGTAATGCTTGTAGGTTTATGATTATACTTTATTTTTCAGATAATTAAGTAATTTTTCAAAATATGTTATAAACAAATTTGCATAAAATGTTTCGTTCGGGTTTTGAAGAAACATTTACATAAGTGGAATGTGTGTGGAATGTTTTGTGAAAATCCATACATTTGAAAAAGGTAAACTCACTTTTATGGCTGTGCTTTTTTTAATGCCCACTTTGTGAAGCTTTTCCAATACATCCTCATTTGTATAAGTGTTATTGTAGAGCTCGGCGCTGTAATTCCAGAAACAACTGAGGAATTTTAAGATCGTATTAAAAACGATTGTGATCGACACCAATTGTACGTTAACCAAAATGATAAGATGTCAACTTTCCAATAGGAAACATGAATAGATTTCTATTAGAAACAATCTTGGGATGAATTATTTAAACGATGAATGTCCAAAAACCCGTAGTTAGTTTTAGGATACTTTGTATATGCGTTTAGCATGTACATTTAGTTAGAATAAAACGATCTAATCTTTAATAAAACATGTTTAACAGGACAAACGTCGTAAATTATTACGCGCTTCTTCATAAACAAACAAAACATTTCTTCTTAATGATGCCTACGAAATTGATTTGTGTTATACGTTATAATGCCTAATCCACGTGTTCATACCTTATCCGACTTCCACAGCGACATCTGAGAAGCCCTCGAAGATCTGGTTTGAGCGGCTGGCGCAAGGACTGTGGCTGATTGTATCTATGCTTTTGAGCTACATGTTTCTTGGCGCGATGCGAGCAAACTTAATTGTGTTAACGCCAACTCTTCGAATCGACGATCTGGATCAGCTCCTCCAACACCCAGAAATCAAGTTATACTATGCTGCCAAGTCACCCGGCGAAAATTTAATGAATGTACGAAAATCACTCTGCTGGTATTACAGGGTTGACTCTGGGCAAAACATCTGGTGCTAATAGCCGCTTGGAGGCAGCTCATTTTGTTTTTATTAGTCGTATAATCAAGTTTCCAACGGAATCGCCCGAATCGCCCTTGTCGTAGGGTATCGTGGTGAATTGATTAAATCACAGTAAGCTTGGCAAGCTTGTTATCTTTGGCAAGCTATTTCAGACAGTTAGCTTTTAAAAAAAGCGTTCATAAGTATAATCAACTTTTAAAAAAATATACATGTACATATAAAATCGACTATGAGGTTTCGCTTTTTGGTTCTACGACAGGTTCTTTGCTCACAGGATAGTCATAGTCGTCAATCGCCTTTTTTGAACTCTCCAGTCTGGATACTAAATGTCCATTATTATGAATGCCCATCTACAGGTATTTCAATTAATCACAACTGTCGTTAACATGGCAAATTCTTCTCGTTCTACATTGTCATTAGCATCGGTATAATATATATGTATATATATATGTTTCTATATTAATTTTTATGTTCGATTTAAAAATAAAAGTGTGGAATATAACTATAATCGATATCAATTATATACAAAGCAATTGTAAACTATCGGCCTTTTAAGAAAAAAACAAAGAGATTTCCACCACAAATGATTGTACTAATGTTTATTAATTTTTAAATAGTCCTTATATAATGTGTGCGTTAAATGTACCTGTGTATTTTTGCATGATCTTTCAGGAGACCCAGGGCGAGTTGGGAAAACGACTTCATAAGCATTTACGTCTCAACTCAGAAGGAGTTTATCCCTTCATACGTTTGCTAGACGAGAATGTCAGAGACACCCTCGCGGATCGTCGAGGCGCCATAATGATCGAAGAAAAGTTTATGCTTATGGGTGTCTCAAAGTGGTGCGTTGAGAGTCCTTACTCATTCTACTTCCCAAAGTACCCACCTCGTAGACTGGCGTTGTTCTTCTATGCTTCCAAGACGCTGCCGGCTGAACTTCTCAAGGACATTGACATGAGGTAGGAGGGAGACAAACTAGGTAAAATAAGCTAAACAACTACGCGCAGTAGTGTAGTTCGACAGCCACCATATGATGTTTGAGATACCTCGATCCTAGCATGCGAGCACAAGTTCCTGCTATAGATAATTTTTCTTCAAATTATTCCCCATATTGTTGTCGCCTGTTACCCAACGAGAAGCTCTGCCAGCGATAGACGTTGGATTGTCCTTGAGGAATTTCAAAAAAATATATATATAAGTGTAGTTTGATTCACCACGAAAGTGGTGCATTACAGGATAGACAGAACATAGATGTGGAAAATGGAATACCGCCCATACATATTGAAAAATTTAAATATTCGAGAAGAACAGGAGCATTATCTTGGAACCTTGATCACTCAAATCAGACATCTATTTACATCTAACAAACATATCGTATCTCTCCGAGACGTTTTGTTTATTCGCACTTAAGAATTGGCTTCTTATTCTGATCTCCGCTGCTATCCAAACTTGTCTCCGTTTGCCCTTCCAAGCGCGATACTGGCAACAACAAACAAAACGCCAGTCAACCAAATTTAATCATGACGATGACACGACTTTCTCATCTATAATGACTACATCCCATTCAACGCAATATTGGGAAAACATTATTCGTTCTAAGGCGCAAAGCAGCTATACCGTGCCTCTGCTTCGAGACGTAAACCTGACCATGATGGTCCACAAACTGTCTCACAATTGAGATTCCGCAAGGCCTCGTATTTGTCCCTGAGTACGCCAATGCTGAGGTTCAACGCCCAGAAACTTATCTGGGAATCCTGTCACTCAGAACCCGAGTACCCACGCACTTCACTGCGGCCTGCCCTCAATGTGCATCTTCCTGCTCAGCGAAATTCGATCCCTTCCTTCTGTGCACACAATCCATGACGTTTTTTGTATACAGGTTTTTTGGAAAAAATGCTGAAAATAAGTTGGTGTGTTATTGTCACTCGCGAACGCAGTAGACGAATGTTCTACCGCCTAAAAAACATTTACCGTTAACAAAACATTTGTATCCATGATGCCATAAAACAGACAGTGACACAATGATACAATGAAGTGTCAATGGCTAGGCTTAAGTCCAAGTTGACGAGATTTTCGATTTTATCATCACTAAGTTCTTTACCATCTATGCCTGTTTTCCGCTTTCTCACTGCTACATCGCCTTAATGCAGCATCATGTGGCTTCAGGCAACCGCCGTACCATTTATGCGTGAAAGGGAGCTCCTAATGGGCCATCTGGGCTGTTTGGCTGGCAATGAAATGAAAACATCAGAGTCGATGAAGGCTGTCCAGCTTCGCGATCTCGACACGGTAAACACTTCACTACTGGTCGGCCATACACTGGCGATCGCCGCGTTCATCATCGAACAGGCGGTCCACCGAATCTGGCGAGCTGCTTCGAAAAATCAGTCACAAGACTAAGTAAAGAACTGCATTGGCGCATGAAAATCGCTGAATGTATTTTAATATATATACTGGCTAAAACGGCGCTAAACTGACACAATCAACTTTAGTGAACACATAAATATGAGCTACCAACAAAATATTTTAGTTTTTTTCGATGTTGCCCAAAAATAAATTGAATACAGCAGTTCATGAAAAAATTTCGTTTTTCTTTACGTAAGAAGAATGTGTAATAGCCTACGTCATTAAATATCGTCTACAGTGTGAGTAAGCAAAAATTCGCTTGTAGGAACAGAACCGCCAGTCTAGCTGTTATTAGGTCCAACTAAACGCGGTCGTATAGGTAAAAAGGTACGAGCAATTATTCCATACTAGTACAAGATCCTGACAGTTCAACTTGAAGACCAACGTACTTCTTACAGCAAAACTAAGTGCGATTAACTTTTCTGTCGACAAGTTAAACCCTACATGACAGTTGTGACAGCTGTATCAATTTATAAAGCCTGCAGTAGTAAAGAGATTGCTTTATAATATTATCATGTCCAGCATTGGCCATTTCTGCATTGGCGCGTGTGCTTCTCTAGCTAACAGTGAGAACTCAGCTACATAAGTTCCCTAACTTATTTTAGAGTCAACTACGGAGTGGCCCGCAGGTGACGTTCTTACCAATAATGCTTACTTGACCAGTGGGCACTAACGGGTAAAAGGAGCAGGATGCGGGTAGGGCCTTGCCTACGGCAATATCATTGATCCAACGGAGACATCACTGTCAATGAAGATCAGCGAAGATCGTGCTGCAACGATTATGGTGACATTGTACAGCTAGAAGCAGATAGCCGTTTTTCCTGATGACCATTCGCTGTGCTCATAGTGACAGCATTTACACTATAAAGCCCAGTCTCATGTTTTTATCATTAATCGAAATTGTCTATATAATTAAATCCTATATGAATACTCTACTTGCGTAGCGCTATTGGTTCTGGAAGACAATCTAGAGGAATTGGGACTCGAGCATCATCTTGGCCTGAGTCTTCCACATTCTGCTTCGTCCTCAGAAACGGCGCTCGACTTTGAGAGAGTCCGGGCCCGCCTCGCGGCCTTGGCCTCGTCGGTCGTTTCGCAGCGATTCTTGCCCTGCATGTCATTAGGGCCCGCTCTGTCTCTTGATACATCTCAGAACACAGCGACCGAAAACCGCACGAAAACATCATTAAAACACATATCTCATCAAAACGTATGTCTCTTGAGCACCCATCTCACGACTTCGGTGCTTCGTTGATATTTTCGAATCAAGTTGTTTTCACTAGAAACTCACTCTGGTGCTTCCTTTTGGTTCCGTTCCCACTATTTCACCGAAGACTCCTCTTTTTACAGTGCTCAGAAATTATCACAACACAACTCCATTGGCCCCTCTGAACGCGCCGCGGGCATACACATCACTAAAAAATGAGAACTTTCACTTAATTAGGAGGTTCAGACGGTTCCTGATGCCTCCATACCTTCATCTATTACCGCATGTAACAATATAGAATCTCACAAGACCTATTCCGATTTCATAGTAAATCGTTAAGTCCTGCACCCATTAACAATATGGATACATTTCAACCCAGAAGCATCACCAAAAAGCAACGCAGGAATTAACTAGGAATTAATCGGGATCATTTATGCCCCACACTCTTTCACTGACTTTAAGTATGTTAACAGCTTCAACTCCTCCATTTTTCACTGAATAACTAATCATCCGAGCAATGCCCAAGCCGCGAACCGGAAGGCTTATTAGAATTAGAACTAAGAAATTCTAGCGTTTTTGTCAACAATATACTCTCATGTGTCATCTTACGCGAGATCCAATCCAATAGCTCAAACCGCCAAGAAGCCTTTAAAAAACAATACATTTCTACTTAACATTGCTTCCATAGCCAAAACCCCTTAGAATATAAGCATGAATGCTTAAAAAAATCCTTGAATAAGAAGAACAACTTTAAACCACTTTTGCCGCAATCTCGACACCACATCGAAATATACCAAAAAATAAAACTGCTTCTAACTCGGCACACTCAGGTCTGTCTTTGTGTCAACTCGGAAGGTATCGCCATGACATACAAATAAAAACACGCTTTCACTGATACAGCAAATTGACATAGCTTTCTGGCCGTTCATGTGAACAGACTCATTCACGCTCCAGCAACGATTTAGTTACGGCGGAGACTTGGCTCTACTAGTTTTTGCTGAGACCACCTGTTTTTATTGGCCATATTTCATTCTAACAATCAAGAGTCGTTACAACTCCTACCTGTAGGCGAGCAATACTGACGGGCTATATTTGCACACGCTGGAAACATCGTAGCGACATCTCGTTCGGTCAGTCCCCTTAAATTAAAGGCGGACAAGGAAGGTGACATACGACCGATCACGATGGTAATCTAGCGCATTGGCTTATACCTTGCAACAAGAGGAGACACTTATGTGCACGAATTCGATTGCACATTCACGATTTGCAGGTGATCCGTGTTACGGAGTAATGCAAAAAGCGCTAGCATTTCGCTAAATGTTGGTTGATAATCATCTACGACATGCTCATTCAATAAATGTCATGAAAAACTAATTCGAAACAAGTGAAGACAGCATTATCGGACGTGTTGTGCTGTTTTCACAGAATTAACGAATGGCAGTATATCAAATACGCTATGCAATCTTCAAATTCTACGTATGCTATGTTCTAATTTTCCATGTAACGGAGATCCCAACGGCTCAACTCAGATGCAGCTATAGAGCCATAGAGATGCCCGTACAAGCTTCGCCCCTGCCGAATGTCAGTCCAGCAACTCCCATGTAAACGCCGTCTTCAAGGACGCTTTCGTGCTTAAGTTCAATATCAACAGCGTTGACCTTAATATAATGCATACGCCGCCCGAACAGCGCAATGTTCACTGCAACTAATTCAGTTACCTGAATATAGCTGTTTAATTGGGCCATACGAAGCCTAACAGTTGGGGCGTTGCCACTCTCGCTTAGCAGAACGGTGTCACGTTCCATTAAAGATGAGTTGCTCTTGGTCCATCCCCTTTAGCAAATTAATTACCGCGTTAATAAACATAATTACCATAACATAGTAAGGTCTGTACCACTACCTATGTTGGCCTAATTAATGTCCGATAAGTTATTGTCCATATTGCAGTAGGCAGGAGCGAAATGCTTTGTAATCCTATAGTCGTTTAGGAGGTCTCACAAACTTAGTATATGCATATATATTTTTTTGAAGAGAAAAATAATGCCTAAACGTGTCTATGATCATCATGTGGCAAAGTGATACAGTGCATTTATCGTTTATTTATCGTTTATCCAATCAAGTATTAATCGAAGGTACCATGACAGGCGCCATGATACGGCTACACTATTTTTCTTCTGATTTAGAGTCAAAATCATGCTTGCAACGTTGTATTTAAGCTCAAAGAATACGAATGTCCTTCATGAGAGGTCTAACACAGCAGACATGAACTGAAAGGCACTCACAAGACGCCAGCAGGAAAAGGATAACCACTGTCTAAATAATGCTTGAACAATTGTTTCTCGAGGGTACATATAGAACGGCATGGCAAAATGAAAAAGACTCGTCCTGACTACGCCAAGTCGTTGTACCCAAAATAATTTTACGGTCAGGCAAGATAATCACATCCGTTCTCTCTGCTTAGCTGCCGTTGAGGACGCCAATGAATGATAATCTTTGAGTTGATGAAATCTTCGTTGTATTTTTCTTTTTTCCAGGACTTCCTACCTACCTAGTTTTTTGGTAACATCCCACTTACGTCCCGGCTTTGCGACTAGCTTTGGCATTCAAAACAAGTTCCGATGATTTGACACTCGAATTTTACGGGGTGTTGGCGCACATATCGGCAAATCACGTCAACGCACGAAATGTTACGAAGTCCCGCATTTTTGACTTACGTGGACGCGCCACAATGCTCTACCACCTCTGAGGTTTACCCAGTCGTTTTATGTCTCTAACTACCAAAATTGCCAGTAATTTCTCTTCACTGCTCGCGTCAATTTTTCTTTTTTTTATCCCAATATGTCACTCGCTCAATTCAACAATAAATATATCTTTGCCTCGCAAAGACACTCGCTTCTCATCCGGTTTACGCGTGGTCGTGTATTGAATATCTCGTCCATATGTACCTAGACGTCCGTTCAAGCATTTGACCATATAAACACACTGGGTTCGCCGCTGGCGTTAGCGAGATGCTGGAAGTTCTTCCCGTTGAAAGAAGAACATAGGATGACGTTTTCTGACGACGCTTGTTCGTCATGGAGGTTTATAGACTCTTTGGCCGTGTTCATCACTACCCTCTCGTCGACGTAGGTTGTTATATCCAAACGTAGACTAATAACGGGTGCGTCCCCCTATGCCCACCGATCGCCATGAATTTGTGTCGTTCGTTTGCTAACGGTCAGTGTCATTACTGGGCTGGACGTTGCGCTATATACGTTACAATTTAGGCCTATTACTGAGATTAAGGTTTGCTACGTTAGGTAAATCGAGAAGCGCCTGCGTGGTACCATACGAGGTACACATTCTCTCGTAAATCGTTGTAAAAGCGATATCGCGAATAGCGTATTGACGTTTCCTGAGGCTATAAAGTGCTTGCATGTTAACGAAAATATTCGTGGCCCGCTTCTGAAAAGAACGGAGGAACCTACCTTGGCTTCTTGAGTAGAACGGCATCTTCCTGAAATCTCCCTGAAGGGGGACTGTGGTGTCTCTGATTGTTGCTAGATTTGATATTTGAAACAAATGCCCCTAGCTTGAATCAATCAGAGAGGCGGCTACCTACGTTAATAATCTACTCTACTCACACATGACTGGACAACAGTTGTACGGAGCTGTACGATGTTTTTACCAGAAAGTGTTGGTCTTTGCTGAAATTTCGTGTACTTAGCTGGGTACAAGCGTTTACCATACCTTCCAGACCCATACTTGATCATGCTTCATATCTATAACAAAACCATGAGCGTCTGTACAGCACATTCTGTAAGGATAATTTATGAAAAACAATAACTAGCACGTAAGCGCCGGTGCGCTTCCTCAACTGTGCATTCCGTTATGGCCACCATGAAAGCTACTCAAATTTTAGGTTGGCGATTGCTGCCATTCTATAGCTACAGACTGGCGTAGCATCAACCTAACCAGTGTAGCAATGGTCACCCCGATCACAACCAATAATATATATATATATATAATCCTCGAAAATACTCATTATAGTTTCTGCATTTCAGCCGCTGATAAGCTAAGCTAGCTCCTAGTTAACTCAGCGAGCGGACGAATTTGATAGTCCGTCGATGGATGTTAATATATTTTACGACTTTGCAACAAGGACATCCCGTTCTCATCGATGGACGGCTGATGGCTTCATGCGGTAGTGGGATTTCGCGGTATTGTCGCGTACACTCGACCATAGGGCTTCATATTGGTGGGGAAAATGTACAGTGCATTCATTAAGGATGTCGACGAACGTGGCCCACAGATGAGAACGAAAGAATGTGTTACGTTCTGGTCATTACCTTCGAAGAAGGTCTACCTCTGTCGCAAAGCTCAGCACAGCAACCGTGAAACCTGGACCGGAAGCATCTCTTGTCAACCTGTTGATGTTCCCGCTTAATTTGTCCGTAATACTGCAGTAAAATAAGGGGAAATTACTTTGTTATGCATCTCCACCCGAACGATCCTGGCAGCCAGTAGATTACCGAGTACACCGACGATAAATACATGGCAAATCCTCCTTGCGCCTCAATCAAATCCAGTCGTCGTGCTCATCGCAATACAGGTTCGCTTATCACGGCCCTCTTCCGGTTAACCGGACGTGGGATTGGCGTTCGAGATTTTGAATGCGCTGTAAATAAATCTATTGGAGATAATGAGATTTCATGAGTCGAACGACCATTAGTGCATGGCTACCTGCTAGCTAGGAATGCTCATCTAGCGAACACGTTATATAGACGCAGCCATTGGTTACCAAGAGTTCACTTCTCTGTCGGCAAGTCGGGAAAAGCTAGCGCTGACATGATTTCGTCCTGAAATGAAGCCCTGGAGTGGAATGCACCCTCGTACCACTTTTGTTCATGTGAGTGCTTCACCTCTGTGGAAGAATATCCTTTTTTTCAGCTAACAGGAAGCCTAATTGGAAGAGAATGATCTTGCTAATCAATCCAGGTCAAGATTACGTTGAGAGCAATAGCAAATACATGACTACCGTCTGAGAGTTTCACTATCTCTTTGCATGTGAGCCGAACGGTGTATGTTACAAAATTCAACTTTACCCAAGAGAACATAATAAAATGTTGCCGCAATGCTGGTGAAAATGGTATGTGCATTGAAATTACGAAGGTCAATTGCATTTTGAAATGCGCGGCAACATTCATGAAAGTACATTGTTTCATGCGGCTGCGGGCAATTCCGAGAAAAGGACTGACCTTCTCAATCCTCAGCCCGCTACCTTCATGGCTAGACATTTGAGGAGACATTCTTGGTAATTGCAGCGTGTTACCCCGTACTTATGAAACGCTAATATACATTGCTTCAAGCCATTACGAGATCCTGATAAGGTAGGTGGCCATACTGCACCAACTTAACTACTGATTTAAGGAATTACCAGGTTTGTCTAGAGCAACAGCTGCAGACAGGATCCAAGCGTACTAGTGACGGAGCAGTGGCAGTTTATTTAAGAGGCGATGGCTTGCCGTGCGTTACCTAATCCTGTTAGTTATACGTGGAATACGGCGAACATTAGCAAGATTACCAAGAATTAGACTTACTTAAATTTACTTCAGTTGGTACGCATTCAGTTTCAAACAATTTGTTGTGTCCCTTTTGTGTGTCTATATGTGAAGCAAACAAACACGTTCAACGCAGGTGAGTATGCTATTGATCCAAATAATGATGGATAATAGATACTATTCATATTGGTTCAGTTTACACCTTTTAGAGTCGCTGTGGCTGACCCGACGACAGGCCAGGATCGTCTTCATGGAAGGGTCGGCGGCGTGTTTGATATTATCACCTCTGCTATGAATATAAGGTAGGTTTCGTGGTTAATCTTGGCGCTACTTAAAACGGAGTCTTCAGGTTCCGGTTCGCCGAGCTAATTAACTTTTTTTGTGAAGCGCATTCGTCTTGCTTATGTATTTAGAATGTCTCATCTAGACCTATAGCTTGCACGCGGTTGTGATTTTCACTGTATGCGGGCGAATCTGCACCGTCGACATTTTGGATTGCATGTTTTTCTGAACGGCTGTAGTCCGTGACGTACAACCACACCGTTGGAAATCCGCTTGAAGAATTACCCAATGAATCAAAAGTATGCATTAAGCTCTGCCATAAAAATTGTAATATTAATAATATTGCCACACGTGGTCGTCTGCCAGCGGTGTCGTCTGTTCTGAAGAGAAACGTGAAAACTTGATATCACGTAACCAACGACGCATTTTGTTAGAATGAGAAATATTTATATCGCATTGCATTATGCTAGGCCTTCTCGCGCGTGGCCTTCCTCGATGTCACCTTCTATGTGGACCCTTTCAAGATACTCCGTTGTGGCACCCACGGACGGGCAGTACGGTATGATTGACGAAGCGACAAGGCAATTATTGTTATACCGCTAACTGTGCTGTAAGGTAATGCCGATTGCCTTTGGCCCCTTTGTCGAACATACACTCTTTTCAGAGCATCTGCATGGAACGGCTCGAATACACGATACTTATTCGAAGTTTTCGATCATTACGGGTATGAAGAATGAGTATGACGATTAATTCACCGATGCCTTTGATGGGACAGTACGTAACAGTCAATGACGCCACAGCGATTACGTTTGATTGCATGTTCAGAGTATTATTATTGTTATTATTACATTTCTAGGTTAATTATATAATAAAGGCTGACAAACAATAGGCTCTTGGGTTCTCGAGTAGAATGATAAACATCTTGACGAAAAGGTTTAGAAATATTCTTAGAGCGACTAAAGAAGGTTGTTTTTCTTAAATTTTAATTGCAGACGTGGCTATGCCTTTTTGGCGGATTCGCTGCGATACTCTTAACTGTCTTCCTCCATAACATCCCCATAAACAGAGCTAGGCCTCTAACCATCTTTGATTCCTTCACCAAATGGTTATTCAACATGTTTGCTGTATTTCTTTAAGAAGGTACGAGTCCTTAAAAAACGTTTTCCGGAGATTTTCGACTGTCTCGCATTCTGTTGGTCATTCACTCTTTGTCAGCACTTCTCGAGCAAGTTCAAAGAAGACATCGATTGCAATACTTGCCAGATTGCTGCATATGCGTACGCAGCATTCAGTTAAATATACCAATGCGATCTACAGGGTCAAGTTGACACACAATTCATCAGCCTGTTATTCGTGTACTGTAAACGAACTGCTATCTATCCTCGTATAGCGTTTTCCATGGCATGCGATTCCGACCTTGACCGACCTCCACAACGACATCTGAGAAGCCCTCGAAGATCTAGTTTGAGCGGCTGGCGCAAGGACTGTGGCTGATCGTATTTGTGCTTCTGAGCTGCATGTTCCTTGGCGCGATGCTAGCTTAGGTTTAGTTAACTGGATATAAGCTGATTCTGTTGTGCTCGTGGGTTTTCCCTTGGACTTTCAGGAAATAAAAGGCTTGATACAAGATTCGTGAGCGTTTAAAGGAACTCTATCCGTCAAGTCTATCAGTCAAATGTCTGAAAACTTTTATAGAGACGCGCTGGGAGAACGTCGGTGAGCCCTCCTGATGGAGGAAAAGTTCATACTTTGGGCGATCTCGAGGTGGTGCGTTGAAAGATGCTACTCGCTCTATTTTTCCAGTGTCCCAATTGCCAAGTTGTGGATGTATTCTCTTGCTTCAAAGACGCGCTCGATTCAACTTCTCGAGGACATCGACATGAGGTAGAACGTAGTAGGCAGGCGAAGTTTAATGGAAGAACACCGACATTCAATTGCGTGGTTTGATGGCCACCGAGTGATTTTCGTGATCTTTCAGTCTTAACACCGAAAACCGAATCTCCACTGACTTCACTACAGTCTGTCTTCGATTCTGAACTCCCTGTTTAGCGATCTCTTCTCTTCCTGCACATATGTAAAGCTACTTGCATACCATATTTTAATAGTAATACGATTGAAAAACCATTTGCTATCGATTGTCAACCATGAACATGAGAGACAAATCAACAGCTGCTAGACTCCGTTAACAGAACCTGTCATGTCGACAGTGCCACAAAGCAGACACAGGTCGTTACACAGTAGAGATTCAATAACTAGATACAAGCACAAGCTGACTGGACCAGCTTTTGGCGTTAGATTCTTTGCTCTCCGCTAACTAATACCTTTTCCCCACGTTCTCTCCGCTACATCGCCTTCATGCGGTATCATGTGGTTTCAGGCGACCGTTATACCGTTCATGCGTAAAAAGGATCTTCTACAAGGCTATCCGGGCTGTTTGGCTGGCAATGAAATGAAGACGTTGGAGTCGATGAAGGCTGTCTAGCTTCGCGACCTCGACATCGTAAGCACTTCACTTCTGATCGGCCACACACTGGCGATCATCGCGTTCATCATCAAACTGGCGGTCCACCGAATCTGGCGAGCTACTTCGAAAACCTAGCCATGAAGCCTAAAAAATGCAGAGAAATCACCTGTGAAGCCCGCTGAATACAGCTCAGTCGATACTATGTGGACACTGAAAGGAACCTTCAAGTACTAACAAACTATAAATCAAGTCACTGCAAATATTTATAGAACATCGATATGCAATAGACTCCGTCTACACAACAAAGCACATAATAGGTCTCGCAAGTGGCTTAAAGCAGCTACATAGACATACAATTAATATTATATTTACCTGTGTTTTGATCATGGGGTGTTTTCATCCCATTCTACAGCGACCCGATACGAAGAACCTCGTCTCTTTTGCGCCAATGCAAATTTTCACCATAGGATACGTCTAAAAATGCTAAAAATTCTTCTACTACGTTTAATATACCAACGTTACAGTTACTTTTCATAATAAATTTCGCCTTTGATCGAATTTTAGTTGAACTGGTTACGTTTTGTCATGTTGCGCAAAAATAAATTCAATTCAGCAGCCCTCAAACAATTTTGCTTTTATTTAGATGAGAATAATGCATCAGGACTCAGCTTGTCGTGTATCGCTAATAGATTGAAGGAGATAAACAGGTCATTTGATACCAAGCAAAAAGTGCAACTGAAGCCTCCTATGGCATAGTATAATCGCCCGTTGCGTGTGTCATATGTGAAGGACGTACACGTTGGTGTTATCTCTTTAATGCACGCGCAAACCCATTCGATTATCTGGACTCGAGAAAACGCGGCCTGGGTAGGTGCATTATAAAAATCTTTTTCAGCGGCATTCCTCAAGCTTGGTTTCGAGCCAAACCTGTTTACTCCAGGCGTTCCTGCGGCGGCGACAATCACTAGACGGCTTCGAAACATTCGAAACAAGGGTTTTATTTAATCACCGATTACTATTTATGTTATTCAATGCACTGACGACTTTTGAAAGCAGATCAATATTCTGCATCCTTGATAAGCTTGTACAGCGCCTGGGAAGTTCCTGCTGATGTGTACCCTGAAACTCTTCCCTTACTAGCCAGATCCTCAAACAATCCTACAGACTGACCAGATATTTGTAATTGCCGGACAGCCCTTTGAATGCAAATTTCTTTAGTATACCTGTTGGCGTCATCTAGTTGGTAATTGTTAGTACAAACACAAAATATATTGCTGACAATTAACACATCTGAAAATACACTACAAACTGTAAGTAGCTATACGCGCATCTGCACTTACTGCTATACAGTGACGTCAGTTCCAAATCATCTTGCAAATGCGCGTGTGACAGCCTGTAGATCGCACGGCTGCCTGTCAGCTTCCTGTGATTTTTGGCGAAGGCCAAGACTCACCACGGCCCCACCCCACAGTTATAATTAGCATAGCGTGATTAATAGCAGGGCGTTAGCTCACATATTTTATTTTTATCGAGCGTGTAGAGAGCTAGTCGATTGTCTGTCCCATCGTAGTAAAGTACTGCTGACGAGATGTGATGAATCCCCAGACAACCGGCAGCTGAAAGCGGTTGGTCTGAGAGACTCAGAGATATCTTTTCGATTGTGGCATTTATGCTAAGTATAGGACAGAAACTGACCCGTTTTCAGCAGGGCGTGTCCGTCACGCTTACGCGACCCTAAGCAGGCGAACGCACTCTTTAGGGGCATAACAAAGAAAAAAAAACGAATGGAGAAATCTACAGGTAGAAAGTGCGATGAAGAAAACGCAAGAAAAGTTGACTTGTCCGCTGTTAGAATGGCGTGATGCAAGCTTGAGCATGATAGGGATGCAACGAGTGCTGGTCGGTGTCACAGAACATAAACCACAGTGTCATATGGATTAACACAATAAGTTTGTTTTTTTACTCTAAAAAAGTAAAAATGAAAAAACAGAATGTTATTGGCTATCAACACTGGCGTCCATGGATTGCAGAATTCCTAGCCACTACTCGAAAACGGAAAGCTATCATAATCTGTTCTTCTATGACGAATCCCACAACAACCACGTGCTGATACTTTGCCTTGTACTCACGCTCACCGACGCTGGCCGTGAACTTGTCTGCATTTGGCTATCTTTGGACGTTGTGTAGGCGTACAACTCGCTACGTTTAATAGGTTGCTCTCTATCTCGTATATATTCAGGCTTGGGTCATTCGATAGCGTCTCTACGTACAACTCCCGCCGTTGAAGTTTACTCATGTGAAAAAATCATAGTGAGTTGTCGCCGAAACGATAATATTTGAGTGATTTTCGTTCAAATCTGTCGCGACCGTGCGGCTTGCTACCTCTCTGCAGATAGCCATTACGGTTTCCTGAGATGATTTATGCCCGAGATGTATAGCGTCTGTTTGGGCATCACTGCTTATCCACCCGCCACAAAGGGAAAATCACTATCTAGGAAACCCAAGACTAAGGAATCATTGGTACTGAAACGTATGGGCAGCGCATATAATGCGGAGAATGATTGCGTTGCGCCTTTCGGCGACTCGCGACAGCGAGTGGTTAAACGTATGCCAACTTGGGTTATTTGGGAGATCTCCGCTAATGCTACGCTGCCATTGAACGGCGATTCGTAGATGTAGTGTGCAATCGGGCTTGTAGCCAACTAAGGTCAACACGCTTGTTCCCGAGGTGTTAACGCAATAACGGCACCTCGCGTTTGCAATACACGTAAACGAGCAAATCGTTCTTCATACATCCCGCCGTGTGCTCTTAGGAAATGTCTCATCTAGCGTGCGGTCAATGCAGATTTCCACCGTCAGCGTCAGTTACGCCGTCCGACCGTCAAGTAGATACTACGGTACTTTTCTGCAGGGCAAACATGCTGACAATGGCCTGTGCCTGAGTTGCGTATTTAGGATTGCCCTTAGCGTGCGTAAAAGTAGCGGCGTCGTTCGTCTATTTGGTACCAGCGGAGCCGGTTTTTGTGGAACAGTTCGCCGAGACTTCGCAACCTGTTCCTAACATCAGCTTACGAAAAGTGCATTTGCGCATAGGCAGAGTAGGGAGGTCAGCGCAAAGACAGAGGAACCTCCTCGATCCTTACGCAATCATCTTGCGCTGAAAAACACAAACACCTATGTCAACAAGCTACTTCTAGATGTGCAATACGCGCCCTTTCACCATTGCGAGGCGACAGTCACATGCCGCAACAGGCGCAAGTCTTGAGTCTTATCTGCATGCATTGTGTCCTTCTGTTTGTGTATTGTGTATACCAATCACGGTTCACTAAATTATTATTATTATTATTATTATTATTATTATTATTATTATTATTATTATTATTATTATCTACGTCCTATATCGGTAAAGCTATGCCTTCTTCTGGAAATGCTTTCCCCGCAGATGTCGCCATTCGTGAACTGCCACGGCCTCGTTCAATTTCTCAGATCAGCTCCTGCTGAAACTGAGCAGACGCTCCCAACTAAGAACGAGATCGCAATTCCAAGCAGGCGCGATGAGATTCTACTTGGAAGCAGAAATGAGAATAATCGGTAGCGAAGATTATCAGTTGTCTTCGCAACATTCATCAACACCATATAACCTTCTTGTGCAACAAATGACCGACCTTCCGAAGGCGCACCTGCCGTCAGTTCAGGGTGGCTTAACAGGCTTAGAGCGGGTTAGCGCTTGATGAACGAGTTGCCGCAACAGATCTACGGGCAATGCAGCCACTGAAATCGTCTTCAATTGGCTAGCATTGAAAGATAACTTTTGCTTTTACTGCATTCAGAAATTAAAGCTATTCAATTTTCTTTCATTTAATATTCAATTTATTCAGCTGCTAACGTGGTAGGGAAGCCGTATCAAACGAAGAAGGCCCGTTGTTCATATAACGGTTCTCATACACATTCGGCATACAAAAACTGAGCTTGTTTAATGCACGTTAACGCTATGTTGCAGATTAACTGACACAGGGCACAGATGTTAAGTGCTGCAACTTCGGAAAGCATGCGTTGTTCTCATAACCAGTGTAAGAGAGTGCCTCAGAGTATAAGTAGCATGCGTTCGACGCATCATCCTTATGTTGGGAGACACGGTCAGTAAGAACTTGCATTCAGCAGAAATATTCAGCTCTAGCCTTCAACGGAACTCGGGGGAGAGGACAGCGCTTCCGATAGTGAGTACTCTCTTGTCCTTCGCAGGTCATCCCGGATCTTGAGAGAGGGCCCCCCAGCTAAACCTCTGACTGGATGCGTCCGTAGAGCACTGGCTTCGGCGATGAACGCTATCTGAAGCAGCGATTATTCGATAAATATTTTCAAGTCATCTGATCCGCACCGCCTCTCAGCACATGCGCACCTCCTTCCGGCGGGCCCGCGAGTTGTCAGTAGCCGAATTCCGACACCCCAAGTTGGTTCAATGATCTTCCCCATACCTCGACAGTACCTGACAGCACCGTCAGCCTACTTCGTTTCCGCCGACTTTTCAGCATGCTCCACAACTATCGGAAGAGGCGGCTGATGGAAACTCTTGCGCGCATCAGTGCCCTTCAGACGACGATGCTGCGTTGGAGAATGCGCGAATTCAACCTAGCAGACTTGCCGACCCAACGGAATGACGGCCTACCTCGGACCTATAGCGAACTCGTCCGCAATCTCGACCACAATGACGAGCGGCTGTACCACGCAGAGAAAATCGCCTATCAATTGTACACGGAAATCAGGGTCGACACGGAGCTAGAACGTCGAGTGGAAATCATCCTTGGCTTATTGGAGGAAAACGTGTGTGCAATGCTTCCAGTCGATTTAGAGAGTGGCCGATAGGTCGATTGCGAAGTGAATGGATTTTTCTACGACTGTATGTGCTATAGAGAATGTGGCTCTGAGAACAAGTGCGAACTTCAACGACGAGGTTGGCCAGTGCTCAGGCAGTAAATCTTGTTGGCTCTCATTCAGACAACTGAAAAAGGTTCAATCGTTAACACTGTTTACAATGTTCGAAAGCTGTACAGACTTATTTCACTAAGCTTCGACACGGCATTCATCGATAGCAACATTTAACTTGGCCCTTGAACCGGCAGATTCTTCAATTAATGGTTTGTTAGGTTTTCATTTCGCCACAGATAGAGGTATGTTTGTATATGCCACGCTAGAAAAAAAACGAGTCAGGAAAAAATACAATTACAAACGTTTAGGCCTATGATGCCGTCAGTTTTTGCATCAACAGATCATGATCAAGTCGGAGTGACAGAAAATTACCTTTCTGACTACGGAGATGTGCTCTAGTGCTTTCGATTTCATTAATAGTAAAGAACTTAGAGACTCGACAGTAGTTACGGTCAGCAAAGGGTGAGTTGAAAAAGGGTAGTTATAATTTCCGCTCTGCTTCCTCAAAGCATCAACGACCTGTCTGACAACCTCACGTGTCTAAAGACACGTAACCATTCAAGTTAATGGCGTCAATACGCCCGTTCGTCTTAAATGCAAAGAAAAACACTCTGCCGCGTGCGTTCATTTGGTTGCAGCCGTTCTCATAAACAAACTGTTCTGCTAAATAAAAAGTATTTTTTTGACGACTATTATTTTATGACTATCATTTTAACGACTTTAGTTTTATGCCAAATGCACAGACTGCGCTGGTCACTCATAGTCAAGCGTCTCGGAATCGACATGCTATTGCATATTGCCAGGCGGCCTTATCAACTGAATATAGGCCAGAGCTTCATCCAGTTCGACGTTTTCTAGCTACTGATCGTCTATTGAAGTTCCGTGCACTCAGACAAAGCCGGCGCACCCTAAAAGCATTCCTCATGGACACCCTTTCGTCTACACCATGGATCCTCTTCCGTCGTTCCATAACCGTGCACTCGATTGACCTTTTAGCCCGGCTCACAATACGACCGAGCGTCGGCGGCCGTTGTGCTTTGCACAGGTATTGCTGGAGATGGCAGTGTCTTGACTCCTAACTCAGTCGTGTGCTATCAGCGCCACACGCTGCGCCCGGCGCCCATTCTAGCGGTGGCCCTGGCCGAAACGGCTATCCAGCGTCTGGTTTGTGTGATAGGGTGAACCTGCTGATCAGACAGAATGACTGGCCGCCAGTTGCCCCCTGGGATACGGATGCCCCCTCTCATCAGACCGATCGGGAAGGGGGGGAGGCGGCGGCGGCTTCGCCTGACCAAGGGTTAGCCTCGACCACTGTGGCTTCAAGCCTTCTACGCGTTCAAGCTATCCTTGGGCTTGGTCCGTTTGTCCGATCTTTCCGGCCAGTTCCTTCTGCTCGAGAGAGTCCCGAAGGGCCACAGCTGTGATCCCTGATAGATATTTTCTCTGAGCCCTGCTTCGAAAACCCTGCGACCTAGCGCTCACATAACGCAAATGTATAGTTATCTTGCCGTTGTCTGCCAGCTGGCGACGCAGGCAAACACTAATCGACAGCTCTTTTGCTATTCAATTGCAGACCGTTATAAAAGACACCCGAATGGTTAGCGCACTTTGTATCTGATCAACTTTTCGAATCACGCAGGCCGGTCGGCCACGCCAACAGGCAAAAAAGGCCAAACAGGCCACAAACCGCTTGCTTTTCAGATATCGCCATTCGGTTTCATCGGCATTAGGTTTTTTACGCACTGACCATCCTATAGGCTAAAAATGAAGAAAAAGGCTAGGGATGTAGGCGAGAAGTGTTTCAGAATGGCAGAGTGTACTGGGTATTGGGGGTTCAGGTAGCTGCTTAGGAATATTTATGAGTATAAGAGGAAAGCATACAACATATTGCTAGGGGCGTTTGAAAACATATTACTGACAGAATATTTTCGTTGACTTTCGTTTACGTTTAGAAATCGGTGTATACGCCAGCCTGTTTTTTTTTGTCAACTTTCTATAGAACTAAGAAGAGTACTTGGGATATATCTACATCTGGCTCACACCTCATGGAGAAACGTTTTGCCAGCTAAATACTTTGTGCACATTCATTACATTAAGATATCCTCGTTAGTGAAAGCGTTTTTCTAGCTCTGTACTCGGATCGCTCGTTCTTGTTTAGCTTTCGTTATACTGTTACATCTTTCATTTGTGACCAATTTGATATTCTGACTTCTATATCGTTAAATCTTTAACCATTATTCAGTAAAAAATTCGGACATACGGTACATTGTACGTTACATCGACATCAATTTTACTCCGGAACAGAAGACACCCAGTTAACCACTCAGGAATGAGTAAGTGCGGAAGTATTATACGATTAAGTCTCATCACATCTGTTCTCTATGCCAGGAGGCAATACAAAAAATGACATAATGGAAGCTACCGCTAGGCTAATACAAGTGGAAATATTTGTTACCATTTTTTAAAGCATCAGATTTTGTTTCTCGACAAATATGTTTCTCTTTACGTCCGTTTGCCTTAGTGAGAGTATACCCGACTGACCGATATCTCCACTTCGAATGCCGTTATTATATCAGAACGTATTGGCAATTTGAATGACTAACCCGAATAAGGACTCTTCAATTTCCTATATTGCAAGTATCTGCAAGATTAAACGAGACGATGTTGAAGAATAGCTATGCTATTGTTTTGCCTGTGATGCTAAAAAATTGATGTTTTGAACCGTTTAATTTTGCATACTTAGAGCGTCGCCGGTAGTTGAAGGGCTTCGTTCTACGTCATTGCCCAACTTCTATTCCCATACATACATTTAAGCCACAATTATCTAAATATACTTGGGCAAAGCGTCCAATAAATACATGTGAACTTAAAAATATATGAAGATAGTCTTTATTCCTCGTCCCGAAAATTCTAAAGAGATTAATGTTACACTTGTGCTTACGTTTTACAACAACAGGCTTTGAAGTAAAACATATTTGTGTATCTAATGCGCGGCTGATAGTAGCAGAATCACAGAGATCGTTCTACGCTTCGGTTTGATTCAAAAGCTTAGTTAACTTCCACGTGGAGTCAATATTTTATGTACAATTGACAACAATTACTATCAACAAGCACCCAGTTTCGGTGAATTCGCATTCTCTAAATTCGCATCTTTTCCTTGTGACTTTCTCATAGACTAGCTCATTACATTAGGCCGTATTGGAAACGGAATTAGAATTTAATTTTTGTTACCTCGGTAAATGGATATGGCTTACTGGATATGACAACAAAAGCAATTATCCGCAATTGGCTGACCTCCAACATAAACAGTATGGCAGACTCGATGTGTTCCCTTTGAATTTTCCTGGAGGACTTTTCCTGCAGCAAATGAAGAAGCTTGTACAGTTGTTCCTGTAGGTTCTTGTTGGAATCTTTGCCTTCATACACATGATGGGCGATCCTTCTAGCCTCCAGAAGCCATTTACTGTTGTGTTCAAGCATCGACAGCCTTTTGTCGAAGTCCTCACATCTGCCATTCTCCTTGTACAGGGCATGTAACATTTTCGTTCGGATTTGCTGTTGTGCACGAAAATCGACAGCCTTTTATCAAAGTCTTCATGTCTGCCATTCTCCTTATACACGGCACCTAACATTTTCGCTCGGATTTGCGCGTGCCACTTGAGAACCTCCTCGTACCACTCTTTGGTGTGGGCAAGAATCATATTAAGTTGTTCTAACGACCGGACGAAGACAGCTGAACCCGATTTGTAGCTTTTGTTAGGGCGAGTACTTCGAAAAAGTGAACTGCCAAATTCCAGGCGCCTGGAAGCTGCATTCCCTCTTTGATTTCCAGTAGTTGCTCGAATCTGAAGCAGAAGCAGCACTTCAACAAACTGTTATCTAAAAACTTTTTTCAAAAGAGTTTTTCGTTAATAGATGCAAAATTGAGTGTGCTGTTAACTAAGATAGAATCACAAAATTTTCAATATATAAATGATATTGCTGTTGATGCAAAGGATTCATTCA
>MNPL01026268.1:3658-16622 GCA_002081605.1 Tropilaelaps mercedesae
TTGTCTTAGAGCGTCTCGCCGGGCGAATATCAAAGGGAAGATTGTTATTAGGCATGGCCTAGGACAACGCTCGCGAGTATCTGTAGCCGACGACTCAGCAGCTTTTCTCCGGACCTCTGGGTCGTCGTCCAGTGCAGCGTCAGGGCCCAGTGCGTTGTCGCGTCTTCTCTCTATTCGTCCGTCAGCCTGATCAGATTGTCCTGCTGTTTAGCGTTCGTCCGTCGTTCTTGGCTGATCGACGCCCGAGCCGCCGCTGGTCGGAGTGGCTTTCCGCGCTAATCGCCGCGCGGAAAGCCATCGGCGGCGGCGACGGCGGCGGCGGCAAGTGGTCGGCAAGTGTCCGGTGTTGGCTCGTCGACTCTACAATGCCACAGAGAGAGAAAGAGATAGAGAGAAGATGAAGTGAAATAGATAGATAGTGAGAGAGAACGAATGACAGAGGAGGGACTGCGTAGAGTAGCTGCGATACTCGGACGGATCAGTCGTGCGTGTCGAAAACGGCGGCGGCGGATCGGAGGCGTCCAGCTGTCTTGGGCGAAATTCGAGTTCTGTCACTCGTTTGAGGTCTGTGCTAACGCGATTTGTCGTAGGGTCTACGCCTGTAGCCGTACGCACGGCAGCAAAGCGAAGATGACGCTTTCGAAGTCGAATCCCTGTCCGCCTGTCCGACCGGCGCGTGGAAATGTCTCTGCCAGAGAGGTTTCCGCGTTTTGTCCGAGAGTTCCGCACCTCGCGCCAACGAGGACCATGCGGTTTCTGCGACGGCGTTCTCCGCCAAATAGTGAACGCGTTTTTAGCCGGCGGCGCCCGGCCAAAATTCGACTCATTCAACCGACAGGAGTCACTCCCACACTAGGAGTACAGTTCCCTTTCTCCTTCGTGATGCCGCGTTCGTCGGATGTTAGATGATTACGTCGAAGTTAGGCGGCCGGCGTCTGCGGCCGATTCTGTGGATCTCTCCACCGTCGGCGGTTTCGCGCGCTCTGTCGAGTTTGTCGAACATCTGGCGAACAGCTACGACACCTTCTCAATCAGCGGAAAGCCTTTTTAGGCCATGTAACGACGAAATAACAGAATCGGCCACCGTCCGATGACGATTTTGTCGCTTCACGCATTCGTTGTTATTGCCGCTGTTTGTCATCTACATGCGTATGTCCGTTTTGCCCTGCAGCGTCAGCTATCGGCGTCGTCTACGAGATCGCGCGCGTCTATGAGCGAACGAGAAATCAATCAAAATCGTCACGTAGTTGGTCGCCGTCAAGGGGTTTCGTCGTTCATAGTCCGGCCCAGCTTTGAGATCGGTCGCAGTTGACGCGCGCGCGCGCGCGCGCTCACTCGCGTTAAGTTGGCCGTTGACTTCCCGCGTTACGCGCACAGACGTCTTACCAAGTTGAGCGGCGTCACTTGACTGTGGCGTGCCGTTCGACGCTAGGCCATGCTAGGTCGCCCGCGGTCTGTCTCGTCGCTTCTTCGTCCAGTCTGTCTTCGATGGCTCGAGTCGGCCGAAATAGGCCCAGCGCACGTGGCCACGTCTGGAACTGCGTAATCTCCGCATAGGCCGAACAGGCCGCGATAAGGACGCGCAGGCTCGACTAACTGGACGAGACCGAGTTGCTCAAACGGGACCCGGCCTGGGCCTACTATTGGCTGGTTACGCGCGCCCTGCGTGGCCTTAAGCTGGTGGCCCGTGATCTAGCGACTCGTGGCTAACCGATAAACCTTGGCTGCGTTCAGCGAGAGAGACGCGTTTAGAGACGCGTCGGTGCGCCAAAAATCGAGCGTTTCCAAGGGAGATTCGAGGGGATATTGCGGTGAGATTTATCGCTAAATAAATATCAGCGTAAGAGGGCGCACGCACGAAGGCTCGGCCGCGGGAGGATGAGTTAGGTTTGTGTCGTTTGGTTAATACGCGAATTGCTGCTGTAGACGCCGAGTGACGCCGAACCAATCGCGGCATGAGCGTATGGACTCGACATTTCGCCAACGAACAAACCGAACGGAAACGAATTGCGCGCTCATCAAGCGAACGCTGTCGACGGTTCGAAGCCGTGGACAAAGCGGAATGTCTCACTCGAGTATTTTTTACTAATGATCTCACACGCGAAAGTAAACGCGTGCTTTTTTTGTGTGTGTTTTTCCCTACGGTCACGCGTTTTTGCCGACAGCAAATATTCTCTAGGTAGTATTTTTCGCACTGTTACCCCAACGAGCCTCCAAAAATTACTGTTATCGTCTACGTTTTACTTTCGACGGAACGTCCACTTTTTGCATTGCCCTACGAGACACTCAGGCCGGAGCCGTCCGCTTAGTAGTTCGCCTTCGACGAAGGGTGAATATTCGTCGGACTCGTCTGACTGACGCGAGCACCGTTAACGCTTGGACATCGACATCGGTTTCGCCGTCCGTCCGTCCGTCGATCCGCAGGGGGTTCATCCAAACCGGGGCGATGGCTGCTTTACTGACGTTCGTTCGTTCGTTCGTCTGACCACGCTGCGCTACCCGATCAGATCGGGCCTCCCGAAATCGATGAGATGAAGCCTGTCTGCTGCTTTTTACCTGCTCGGCGTCGCCAACCAGATAGCATGACATCCGAACTTGTTGTTGCCGATGGCTGTTGGCATGTTGGTATTGTTGTTGTCCGAAATATTGTTGTCCCAACGGTGTAGCTGTTTAATAGCGGACAGGCCGCCGGTTTACGTCGACGGGTAAATCGGTCGATGGCGTAGTTCGGGTAGTGTTGACGCGCAGTCTAGCTCAGCGTTTAGGGCTATAGCGTAATTTAAATGTAGTTGTTTTTTTATTTTGAGCATTCACCATCGCCTGTCTACGGCGTGTTGCGGTCTGCGGGTAGACCAAACTGAGTTAAAAACAAAAAGGCACCAAATCTTAATGGAAGTTGCTCTGGCTGAATGCGGTCCCGGAGGAGGTTTGTACACGTGTTCTAGTTTCTATGGCTATTTTCGGCCGCGTTTTTCCTAAAATTCACTCCTTGACCGGAACTGCTGACAAATTTACGCCATCGTCAAGTCAATCAGGCTCGTTTCCGTACGGGGGCGAGGCTATGAGGCGGCGTTGTAAATTGTCGACGTGCGCTTTGTCGCAACGTCGAGAAAAAGCGCCCGCGAAACCAAGACCATCTCTCGCCATCTCCTAATGGCGATAATGAAGCTGCTTCGTGGCTGCAATGTCGGCTTTCGTGTAATTGGCCGAAAAAATTATTCATCGGACCTAAACACACTCGATGATGCATATATATATATATATAGACCGTGTATGAGGTTACGGATAATTAGGCAGATTCCCCTTGTCGAATAATGTTAACCTTAACCTAACGATAAGGTTAGGTTCATTTAATGATTCCTATACCGGGTCGGGAGCACAGCGAGTCCTGATCGGTGGGATTCAACGTTTTTTTCCAGATTTCCGATGATCTCTACACGCTTGGAAACGGACGAAGATTAAATGCCAGTCCACTTATGTACGTTGACAGTTTCCTTATTCTTAGTTTCCTTATTATATAGGTATTCGATTATAGATCGCCGTGTCGGTGATCAGAACGGGATGGCATATTTTCCCTTGGAAATTTGATGCAATAGTCGCCTCTGACGTCGTTCAGCTGGGGAACACAAAATGGCCACTAGCATTGCGTTGATTCGGCGTTTCCCCGTTCCTACGAGGAAAACATGGAATAACACACACACACACACACACACACACACACATGTGATTATAGACCTGCAGATCAGAACCAAGTTCCAGGTGAAATGCGGTCTTGGGCCGGTGTGTTGGCGTCCAAAAAGGCGTTTGCGTCCGAGCGTCAGCTATGCGATGCTCAGACAGAATCCGCCTCGTATTCAATGTCTCGTTGTTGAACGTTTATTCGCTCTGTCAGTGGGGCCACCCCCCCCCCCGCGAATAGAGGCTGTCTCAAATTTGAAATCGTTATATGACGCGAACTCTACGAGATGAATAATAAACGAGCTGTGTAAATCAGAATTAATTCACGCTCAGCAGGGACGCTGCTTAAACGATCTGTTCCAGTCGACACTCGAACACGGCCGCGGTTCAATAGCGCCGCTCTAGTTCGTGCGGTTCGTTTTGTTCAATTTGAATGTTCCGTGTGTCCTGAAGGATTCGAATGCTCGATTTTGGGCCCGCAGGATAAAAGACATTCAACCGCCAAACACAGACGGACATTGACTTTTTGGCTCTGCTAATCAGCATTAAAATGTGCAGTCAAGAAGCAGCATCCTGTGAGCACCTCAACCTACCAACAACTCAGCCGTCGCAGACTTCGCAGATTTTTCGGGCAATGTTGTCTGAAAAGTCTCGAATAGTGACTCAACTCAGCTAGAGAAAAAATCGCTCACGCATAACTTAGAACGCTCGAGCTACGCTCAGGAACGGATTCGAGGATGTTTTCTAATCTAACTTTTTTTGGGCTGGCCAAACGCGTGGGGTATGTTTGTGTGTGTTCTGCTTAGCCGAAACGGAGCCGGGGGGAACGTTGGCATCCTCAGGGCGTACCGGTGTGGTACCATCATTTTGACAATCGCAAGGCATGACGCGATACCGCTAGAATACCTACCGATGACGTCGGGCCTATTTGTCTAGGATTTGTAGGATAGGTTTGTGGATGTTAGATTCAGACGTACGGCCCCCTAACGTTTTCTTCACTGATTTCGCCTCTCCGCCATTTTGTGGCTACAGGGGACAGACAACTGCCTTCGGAGTACGGCGGACTCAAGAGACGGACGAGTTCGTCGTCGCGCACTCTATCCAGACCTTTTTCCAGACGTCGTGCGCCCTCGTAGCGATCGTTATGACATATGCGAGGCTGGTGGCGAATTTCCGCTTCGTCCTCCGTCGTCGGCAGCAGTTTTTCCTCGCAGACGGCGAATTGCCGCGGCTGCGATAGCACCAATCATGATGTCTTGCAGTCCCGGTGCAGGACGCTATTCGACGCCGTCTTTTCACGTCAGCGAAGAGTCGCACTGGATTTAAAATGGAGGTGGCCGTTTTGCTAGGCCGATGAAGCTCTGCCAGAAGAAAACATTCCTTCAGCGTCAGCTGGAGGCTTTTCTACCGGTTGATCATATTCGCGCGCCCCGAGTCGGTTACGGCTCGGCGTTTTTCGGCGCGGGACTTCGTTAAAGATTTGCAACGACCAAAAGGCGACGGAGAGAGAAACGAGCAACGCAGTGTTGAAGAGCAAACGTAAAAACTGACACGCAATAGAGGACGCGAAGTCAGTCCGAAGTGATCCGGCGAAAGAACAAAACCTACTATATAGAACCTATTTCCCTACCCACAAAGCTAAGCATCGTAGTCGACTGAATGAAGTTTCACTTTCTCTTGGTGCGTTTTCTTCGGCTGCGATTAGGTAGGTAAATGGCTTCAAGATGTGTTTTGTTCCCGTCTCAGCAAAGGATTACGTGCGTGGCTCAAGATGGACGACATAAGCATGGTACGGCGATAGGATTTGTCAAGCTGGAGTGCGGACGCAAAGCAGTTACCGAGTGTGTCAGTGTAAGCGCACGACTCCTGCGTAATGAACTTCGCTGTGCCTTCGCTGGGCTTCTTGTGGGGCTCACATGCGTCGTTCAGTTGTATGCACTTCCAAATCTAGAATGCACGAAGCTGCAAGCTCCATTACGGGAACAGTTGAACCAAGGCTAACCTGGCCGAGAAATGAGTGCGCGGTCCGGCAAGACGAATGCACCCAAACACGGCCATGGGGGGAAGGAACACGGCTTGCCTGTGTGAACTTGGGAATCGGAGAGAGCTTACGCGAATTCAAAAAGCGAAGACATTTTGAACTTCTTGCGACGTCGCGCTTGTACGTCCGCCATATGGGTACGCCCTTTCGTTGATAGTTCGACGAACAACCTTCGAAGTACGGTGGACAAACGGAGATGTCGTGATTGGACATTGCGTGACTTTTGTGAAGGTAGCAGATGGCATCGGACCTAGCTTTTCGCTGAAGCACGGCCGAATTCATAGGAAATATTGACTATTATTATTATTATTATTATTATTATTATTATTATTATTATTATTATTATATTGACGTTATTATTAAGCCGACACAATGAGTGAACATGATCGGGATAATAAGCATATCAATAACAAGAAGCGTAAGTTCGATGAGCAAACATTCATGGTAAATATTGAATGGGACTTTTCAACTAAAAACATTAACGGTGCCGAACAACAGCATTAACGAAAAGCTCTCGTGAAATCGCTTTCGTAACTGCCGTCTAGACCGGCTGAACTTCGCGTAACGTATTCATAACATTTAAGGGGCGGTCCAGCGTCCGGTCTAACGGCACTCGTTGTAACGCTGGACGCGCGCGGCTGAAGCCAACCAGCTGGATCTGGAAGAGGTCCTATTAACGCACTTGTTAATGGCCGTGGCCACCGGCGGAGTCATCATTCTAAGTGAAATTTCTGCTAAAAGTCAAACCGGGCCGCCGTGTCGACTCCCCATTTCATACGCCAGAAAGAATATATATATAAGACGTTTGAGAAAATTAATAGGCGCACCTCTGCCGCAGAGATGCGCATCGTCGGCTGGTCACAGAAATGTTTCACGCACACTCATGGGCATGGCGTGTGGACACGACGGCGCTAAACAACATAAATATCGGTGACAAGGCTGTGGCGTAACTTAACGCTTAGGCGACAATGCGGCGTAACGCTGAGTCCATCATGCGAACGTTGGCGCCTTCATCCGGGACAGTGTCATGCGGCATAGGCTGTGTCAGAAGGAAGTTTTCTGTGGGTAAGTTTTAGCGCAGCTCCCTCTCTCGCGCGGTCCTTTTCCAGCCGTATGGAATAGACGATGTGTACCCGCCGTATTCCGGCTTGAACATCTGACGTGCGCAGCTGCCGAGATCGGATTTTTCTTAGTTTAAGCGTTGTGGTTCTGTTGTTGCTTCGACGCGTCCGTCGTCCGCATCTGATGGGACGTGGCGTGGTGAGACGCGGCGGGAAAATGCATTAACATGATTCAGGCTCGGGGAGATGGCGAATATGACAACATTCATTTAAGGTACTTCCGTTGAACACTCGCACTGGCGCTTCCCGGTTATGGAGGGAGTCGCTGTTTAGTTAACAAAAATCAATTAAGTTACTGGTATTTTTCGCAGTACGTTCCGTAAAAACAGCAGACGAAGGTTGTCGAATATTTCGTTGTAGCTGGGGCTTTTAGACAAATGCACGATAGTGACCAGACGCCGTAAATTCAAGTTGGGGGTCCACGCTGCAGGTCCGATATTCGTCGATTGTTCGGTCCTACGAAGTGGCCTTACACGGCCAAGTCTGACGAAGGCACCTTGTTGGTACTCGAATGTATGAGGATGTCGCGAGCTTTGCCCCTGGAAGAGGGCAATTTCGTCGTGCGTTTCAGAGCTTCTTTTGAATCGAACCCTGACAAATGAGATGATGCTAAACTGTCTCAGCGAAACAAATGGATAGACTTCCATCGAGGCACAGGTTTTGGAGAAAAGTACGCCAGAAAGTCTTCTATCACCTGTCGTGTTGCAGTCACCGGCGCTACACAACACGTTGGAGGTCCGTTGGGATTTATTTGTTCGTCTGTTTCGGATTCTGGAATCGCTGAAAGATAAAGAAACAGACCCGTAGACTTCTGTTGCTAGCTTCTGTCGGCGATATTCCGTACGAACACACATTGATACCGAACATTCGAAAAAAGCTGAGACGGTTTATCTCAACTGATAGACGTCCAATTTAAGACAGAGCACACGACACACACACACACACACACACACACACACACAGACTCACGGTCACTGTGTTTCTACGATAGCAGGAGACAAGACACGACGGTCAGTGCGCAAGCGATTTTCCAGTTAGAATGGGATAGTAATCAATTTGGCGGCGTTCTCTGGTGCACGTGCTTTCAAACGCGTGTACGCTGTGCTTACGTGTTATGTAATTAACGGGTGCGCGCCAATTCGAGCAGACATTACGAGCCGTTTACTGACGCAGAATATATCTGCTTGTCGGGCGAACGCCGTAAAACGCGGTCGAAAATGCAAATTGACTAATGCTAAATTAGCTTCTACGAGGCATCTCTCATTCGGTCGTGACCGACAACGCCTGATTTTGTGCCAATGGCCAATGGTAAATGCAATGGCCTGCACTCTCGGTGAAGGGTCGTATTTTGAACTTGTGTGATTTTCTTTCTGGATCCGCTGCCACCCTACAAGCAGAGCAAAGCAGCGCTTCGGTGTTGTTGTTTCACTACTTTACTTAAATCTACAGTGTGAGAGAGGATCTGCAGGTACAACGACCGCATCGATTTGTATGTGCTTCACTGGATCCGAAACGAGGAGGCGACTGCTCGAGGGTTTTGGGCCACTGGCTCCACGCCACCCCGCTGGACAGCGAGGACGATAATTCAGTGGAATATGCAAAAACAAAAAGAAAACAAGTTTAAAATATAACAAAAAAAAAAAAAAAAAAACAACCAGTGTTTTCTGTTTAGAGGAAAACTAGCCAAATTGACGTGTCCGTCGAAGTTGTCACCGTGCGGATGCTTCTCGCAGACGACGCCGCTACATCGGCCTGAGCCGCGTACCAAACGGAGCAGGTGGAGCCGATGAGACTCGCGCCAGGTTGTCAGACGCCGGTGCTTGGCGTCGTACGACGGTGTTGGTGCACGTCTCGGGTAATTGCAGGGCAAAGAGAAAACGGTTCCTTTGCATACACCCACGATGGGCGCTGTCCTCAATATCGGCTTCCTTCATACGCCAACTAATTTAATTGGACAGGCGGAATTATCGCAAGCGACTCGTTCCGTTAGATTTTAGCGAGCGTAGCTGCTGCTGGCGGCAAAACTTTGAAGCACGTCCGAAGTAGTGAGTAGAACGGGCGAGGTGGAAGTTCTGTCTTAGCCTGCCAGGCGGTGATGTCCTGAACGCGAGGTCCTTCGTTTTCTAGTGACTGGAAAGCTGGTTGAGAGCTAGGCGATAACGAACCGGCACAGTCGAAAACTTTTTTCGGCGGGAGGGCGCCTTCTCGCTATTCTAGCTGGCAATTTATTTACGTGTCGGCCAAGTGCATACGGACGTGGTGCCGCCGTCTTCTGCCGCTTCATAGTTGGAACCCAGTCGGTTCATATTGCCATCTAAAAAATTACTGTTTAACTCTTTCTTTTATTAGGCATAGTCAGGCCAACGAATGCAGGCAGCTGCCATTAGGTCCTAGGTACGGAGCCTTTCACGCAGGCTGCTCGGTTCTCTGCCGCCTTTGCTCTGCAGTCAAATTTGATGATTAGTTGATGCGTCGCGTGTTGGTCCGCGGTAGGCACAGTCAACGCAACAATTTATTATTTAGCGGAACTGGCTGAACTTCATCGGAGCGACGTTGTCAGACGCTGGTAGACGGGAGTTTGGTAGGGCTCGATACCGGCGCGTTTCGAAGCAATCTTGGACGAAGTGTCCTGCACCCTGTCTAAGGAGTATTTTCGAATACTCACAGCAGGACGGCAGGGCGTTCAGCTGAGATGGCGGCGGCGGTGGCGGCGGCGACGTTGCACAATCTCGGCGGGGATAGAGTGACTCCCACGGCGACGAGCCAATCCGCAGTTGTTCAGCTGGTGACAAAAAGATTCTCCGAACAGAAATGCGCAAACGCTCCGCGTGTGGACGCTTGGTCAAATCGTCACCACCTGCGCCTGCTGCGAGTGAGATTCTAGCTCGAGGATCGGCGACCCGATATAAATGGAAAGTCAATACTTACTTAGTCACACAGGTGTAGGCTGTGTGCTTGGCCGACTCAGTTGTCCTGGCTGATCGCTAGTTAATAGTCAGACGGAGTCAACCAATTGCCGCCACGAACGCTGAGTGCACCGCGGGGTGGAGGCCAGACAAGGCACCGGATATTAATATCGTGTCTTTCTCAAAGGCTATACAGTTCAGTACACAAGGGAGACAATATCTTCAGAAATACGCACGTCTCAATGCAGAGCCGTTTCTGTCCGATCCGACTGTGTCGTCACGTATACGTGTCACGGGGGGTGTAATATGTTTGACACCGGACATCGACCAATCGGGTACTCTTTTGTGACGCCTGTAAAATCTGATGATGATATCTATTATTATTATTATTGATAATCTATTTTACATCAGAACACACGTCCTTGACGCATCGCCCTTTTCTGACGATTCTATTTGGCCTGCGGCACGCGTCAAACAACGCTGCTGTGGATCGAACCCGCGAAAATCACGTCTGCTTCTGTTTGGCTGTTTGCTCTGTTCGATGGGGTCTCGTTTCGATTCGAGGTCGAGAGAGAAACAGGCCAACAACGACAACAACAGAGACGTTAGACAATGCGACGGTATTCGCAAATGCGACCGTTTCCCGGGTGCATCGTCTTTTGTCTGTTTCCTCTTTCGCGGTCGTGCTGACACAATTCGTAGCGTCCTCAAGCGAACGGCCTTCGAGCTCAGACGAGTTTTCCAGGGTTCAGCTGTTCGCGCGTATCGTTGTCGCGTGTCATAAATTATCCCAAAAGATCCTGCGTCCTACGTTCTATCGCGAGCCGATGCAAATCTGTGTCCTTGACTTTTGTCTAAGGCCCATATATATATTGTATTCGGTCAAATTCATATATGTCAAGTGTAGACTGTCGGTGGGTGAACTATTTAGGCGGTTGGGTCAGGCAGATATTTCGTTTCCCGGTGCACCGATAGAAGAGTGTACGAACCTGTACCGGCAAATGTTGCGTTCACACGAGCGCAGGTGGATGGCAAATAAATTGAGATCACTCGTTGGGATATTTGCGGCTCGACTCATAAACGGCATGTGCCAATCGTGTTTTAGATGAGGGGCCCAAAATGTAGGCCGAGCCGGAAAAATATCGACCGCCAAGCGCAAATCTTTCATAAAAATGGCACGAACGAGTACCTGCGCACGATTATGGCTCGCCAATTCCGCGAACAGCGAAGTTAGTGTGGACGGAAATTGAAAAAATTAACGATTTGCTTACTTGCTACGGCTGTCACACGGCGCACAACCGGAAGTAACCTGCGAGAAGAACGCGCTCGTATTTTGTCTTGAATAGATATATTATCAGGCTGAACTGCTACCGAGAGAAACACAGAGCGTCTAAATGTCGACTCTTCGACGCTTCACTTCGACACTGCAGTCTAAACAGATGCTAGACCGTCATAGACAGCTCCCATAAAACTTATCAAACCCACTTTATTTATATAAATACGTCAAATGCTCGGATGTTTTGCCATTTCGGCGGGGTTTTATAGCAATTCCCCGGTCTCATTTTCGTAAGCCGGATGCGTCGACAGACCTACGACGAGTTTATGCGACGATTCCATGTCGAGATTCAGCCGGCATAAAGTTATCTGTGCGCAAACCTTGGTGAAGAGTCTAGTTAGCAGTTCATCCAATCTCATTTGGGACGGCGGAACTTTTCCAGCGTCCTCATAGAGGCTCACCGTCGCCACCGGCTGCCGCTAACCTTCCTGTCGGGAGACCGCATTTTCCCGCGTTCAGAAATCCAAGTACGGATATGCCCGTACATGAGCACTGCGCATAAAGAAATCTAGATCTTCAGCGCCGTTTTCCTTTTCCTCTTATCCGCTAGCAGCTCTTCATCGGCTAGGCATGCGAGCTCTGAGCGCGCGCGCGTTCCCCAAACTTCGTGCGTTCGTCGTCGTACGCCGTGGAGGTCGCCGTCTGCCAAACTTCTGGTTTGCTGGGAAACTTTTGGGCGATTTGTCCGTCCACGTTACTCAATGGGGAGATTGTCAGCATGTTTGTGCGAATACACACACGATGTTGATTTTGATCTGTATGCCATTTAAGATCTAAAGGACGTCGAAAGACGAGCATCGAATCTCAAACCTCTCAAGATTTTCCACTTTCTCAACAATTCGAGGACGAGGGCTTTGCTAGCGGCGAAAACGCGGTCGCTTGCCTATTTCGCCCGCGGTGTGGCATTTCCATACGGTGACACTAAAATGAGCTACTATCACGAATTCGGCAATATTGTGAGATATGATTTGGAGCAAAAATGTTACGTTCACACGTTATACTAACCCGTTACGAGCGTTGTTGTTGGTGGCGGTGTTGTTGTTGATGCACTGCCGCTCAAAAATGAACTACCAAAGAACTTACGGTGGTTAGACATGCACATATGCCAAAGCTTTATAGGATAGGAGCAAATCAAATCACTGGGGCAGTTTCCTGCTGTCGGACACGGCTACATATTTAAAAATTTCAGGACCAGAGAAACAAAACATCATTTGAAAAATTGTTTGCTGTCACCGCAGCACTGGACGCTAGTGCACTGGTGCTAGTATAACGGTTGGAGCAAACACGGCGTTCAGGCCTGCCGTAGTGCGCCACCGGAGTTCGTTACCGCGCTCTTAATAATTTGTTGTGTGTCGCTCCGTATGCTCGAAGGCGCGCCGCATTCTAATAATAACAACAATAACAATAAAGTTGTGTTCGTTTTTCATACGATGAAACGGTAGTGACCAGGCCATGGCGTCTGCCCCCAGCCGACGGTCGACGTGGGCCGGTCCAGAGGTCTGTGCGTGGCTATCCATCTTTCTGTGTGACGTTTATGACTTGAAACAAACTACGTTCTTATGAGCCGGAAAAGTACTGATCCGACTGCTTCAGGAAGCTCTAGGTATCATTAACTAACCTGTACGATATCGGTCTCGGCTCTAGACGAGCCTTCCCGCCGATGCTGGTGGCTCACGAGGCCGACGGAGGGGTGGAGAACCCCGGAGCTGCGATATGACTAGATTAGGTTTTCATATCCGCTGGGCAGGCCGTGACCAAGCGCTGTGACCGCGAGCTCAGGACACGCAGGCCGCTCGTGCACTGTTTGGCCTGACGTGACGTGCCGTAGCCGCAACCAGACGCCGTCTACGATCTATATATATATATATATATATATATATAT
>MNPL01026271.1:4130-25575 GCA_002081605.1 Tropilaelaps mercedesae
CGCCATAATCTCTCTTTCATACAAAGTCTATCAGGAAGTCGAAACAGACGGGGCCGTAACAGTTAGTCCACCCTGGTCCACGTCTTACTCCAAGGCAGAAAGGACCACAAGATTGAGGACAGAGAAGGCATATAGGCAAAGATCACCATCAACCCGATACGACTACAAATGTTTTTTTGGGTGTTAGCACCGTCCCGCCCAAAAGATACACCGGAAAAAGTGAACTATTGACTGATTCCGGCTAATTAGGCGAGCGGGACGGGGGCAAGAGAAACGGGGGTTCCGTTGCGAATAAAAGCCTAGCGTTACTCCATACGCAGCTAGCGCTTTGTCGTCGCTAAGATGGCGAAGTAAAACGCTAAGCATTGCTGGAGTAAATATCCAACCGAGTGAGTGATGTCCAGAGTCTCATAAAGCCCCAGCCGGTGGTTCCACTGTTCACGCGACACTTCGATTCCTTCGGACGAAGCTTCTCGTCGACACCCATATTGTCCATCGACATGATCAACGGACAACGTCGTTCAAGCTCCTCAAGCCACGTGTCTGAAATTCAATGCGAGAATTGTTGTCGAATTATTAGCTAGCGCCCTATAGGAGAAACACAGAAAAACCTCACCATGAAATACATGGATAATTAAAGAAAGGAATGCAGCTTCAATACGGTAAGAATTGTGAAAACGCGCGGCAAGCGTTTATTAAAAAGACGCGTATTGCTATTTCCCATGTATCACTCGGCAAATATACATTTAATTAATGAACTAGCTTTCTTTATTGATGTTTTTGGTGTCACTTTATGTTGCCTAGAAATTAGTTGCTTGACAAATTGGTAACATCGAGGTTTAATTGCAAAAGATTGCACACATGATTGAAAATTCATGACAGACTTTATTTGTACTATAGTAGTCCATTAGCGACGTGAAGCTTTATTAGTAATGCATTCTACAATCGAACGTTCATTCGCTATTTGCGATTATATCAATTATTGTTTATTTATACATTACCGTTGATATATTTGTATTTAAACATGATCGTTTTAGAAACGGCACGTGTACTCGTTCAAGTAACTTTACTGGCACAGAGCACGAGAATAGTCTGGCTCAACTGTCAGATATTCTCCGAATTAATAACACAATAGAATGATCAATCCTAAATAAAACCGAATTCGTGTTGGATTATATCACTGACTGGCGGTTTTGCGTTGTCAAGTGGGCGTTTCCAGCTATATTAACGTCTCATTAGGTAGGTTAAGAATTTTTATTTACAGCTTGAAAGAACAACCTTCATGTATGCTAATTGTTGTCGGGGGCTAATTTATGAGGAATGATATTGCCATTAAGAACATAAAATGTAGAACGTACCGCACATTGTTTTCCAAGGAACAGAACCTCCAAACTCGAGCGGAAGAATCTTCGGGTCGAACTCTTTGTGTAACGAATTGACATCAGTGTGTACGAACATCTAAATGGAAAAGCAGTTTTGAACTGGTCTATTAATTGCAAGTAATAGCAAGCCTTTGGATACTTCTCTCTTGCCTGTCTCATGCAACTAAACGCGTGTAAAATAAGAATGTTTTCAAAATGTTCTAAAAAGTCCTTGCTTAAAAAATTGTAACCGCATACTTGGTGTGCCGCTGTATAGTGTCTCTAACAGCTCACAATCGGCGCAAATTCATCACAAACACACGGTCAGGGTCAACTCGTAGCGTATATATAAATTATTCTGGTCATGAAATTGTTCATGTGTATGCAACATGCACCATACTTGTATAACATTCGATCTACTGGGAGTGTGTAATATAAATTGTAATGTGTAGTTTTAATATGTAATATAAACAGGTAACTAGAATCTAAAATTAACAAATAAGAAAAATTGATGATTTTCTTTCTTAATTTGCTTCCTTCATATATTTAATAATAGTAGCTATTTCTAATACACTAATAATTCGAGATTCTCGCGATCCATGTCCACGGACGAGTGCATGTGCAAATTAGTAAATAATCGAAACCGCAATGAGAAACAAATATGTTCGATGTGGAGGATCAAGTGATTCGGATATTGCTAAATATAGCACAAGCTTTGAAAGTAAGCACACGCATTACTTTCAACAGAAATGACGAATAGCTTCTTTCTTTTATTCCTCTTTTTTTTTCAAAAAAATTGGATGTACCTACCCTTTTCTGTAGTTTGGGGCTGAAAAAGCTGAGTACAAAATCGGTGAGAGCGGAGATATATCTCGGAACGTTGACCCAATGAATGGACTTGTGTCGCATTGGATAGCCCTTTTCTCCAGAAATCATCACCTGAAAAAGCGTCGTCAAAGACCCAAGTGCGACAAAAAAGGACATGCAAACAAAATGCAATGCATTAGATATAATACGGGCTTATCATAATTATATATAGCTTGACGTTCAACGCTATACGTCTGTCCATTCTTACCGACCGAATCTGCTTATTCTACTTTATTAGTTGATTACAGTTATCATTTTTTTACCTATTTCTAAATCAGTCATAATTTTTTCAACTGTGCTAAATACTACACTAATAAGAACGCGAAATGGCTGAATCTATCTATCTACCCGCATTGCTTCAAGTGAAAGAAAGAAAGCTAAATTTGTTGTATAGACTCGATGAAGTTGTTAATCGTAGTTCAAAGAGGTATACACGTGTCAACAAATTGTGGCGTAGGGTGACATGGTGCAGTTTTTCAGCTGATCTACATAAAAAAAAACTAAACAAAGTATATGAAAAAAAAAACACCGACAACGTCAATTTCCTAGTGCAATATATTTTTTAGAAAAATAATTTTTTGTTAAGTGTTGACTCCCGTTAGCATCATTAGTATCGCAGCAGGACACTTTACCCTTGGCATTCTGGAGATCAATTTGAACGTATAGCACGGTACGTTTACGTGTTATATGCGCCAGTTAAACATTATTACGGCTCGGCAACGACTCGGTTACGTTTAACACCCAAAATCCTAACATTTAAAAAAAGATGCCCTGCCCACATTACCAATGTGGTGGAAAGCCTTTCAAGGCACCTTTTCGTAAGGCCTCCAGTGGCAATGTTAGCTGTCACACGTCTCGCTCCCTGCCTAAGGCTTCCGAAACGGTATCGACAAATTGTTTAATACATTGCCGTTATAGTACAGCTCGACTACTCACGTTAACGTTACATACCAGCCTTTCCTACTATCTATCGATTTCAATCTATGTTTGAAAGCAACAATAAGTCGATTGGCAGACAGTATATAATGGGGATGTCATTCCGCGCAGTTACCTACATTGAACTGTGCACGTTGTATCAGCGATAGGTTTGTTGCCAAGCCTCGGGCCACAGCCTTTCTATTAGACAACAGACAACAACGTGCGCTTCCGGTAACAATGTCAGGCGTAAAATGCACATTCACAAAGAATTTAAACATATTGAACTTTACCAAGTCTTACGTTTGAGTTTGCTAAACGTTGTGTTACGATCTATACAGAAAGAAAGTACTTTTGTAATAGAAAAATATTTAGGTTACAATTACGGACTAAACAAATGGGTACTCTAGGCATGTAGTCATAAGAAGCGTGCAGAGCATGTGGTCCTTGATCATGCAAAAATTAGCGAAAGCTTTTAGTATATGGAGGGTGTTACCCTCTGGACATCGCGCAGGTTCACGTGAGCTAGATGATGCAGTCGGAAGCCGCTTTCGTCGAGTATGTATGTAAAGCCTTTGCGCTGGTTAACCTCGTCCTCGAGGAGCGCCTCAAACGTCATAGAGAATGCCCTGTATATATCGATCGGTTTGTGGCGAGAAGTGTCCAAAGCACCTGTATGAAATAATTACAAAAGGAGAGAAATTAATTATAGATAATTCACTAATCAATCGTATGTTTGACGATTTCTGAGCTCTTTGGCGGTTCTTGCCCTTTCAGTAAAGAAATTGATTTCACATTACTGGGAGCAAACCGACGGCGACGAAGAACGTGTGCAAAAAACTTAAGCAACATCGAGCGCCTCATGGGGAGATTATCGTAGGCGTGCATATAACCCCCGATGATGACAACATTGGCATACGATTTTCAATCCTAGATCGGTAACAACCTCGCTGAAATTATTTAAAATGTAGCAGCATTTTTTCTTGGTAATAATAATGAATAATTCTACGGTATAGACATGCCATCCCCCCTAGCAAGCCAATCGTTTTTCCTGTGGTGGAGTCGTGCTCGCCTCTTGTTTCCCCGTCAGCGCTTCTATTACAGACGGCGCATTACCCTTCACAACGTTCAGAGACAACCCTTTCAATAAAATCTCTACAGCTAAGATCCATGGTCGATTTTGTCAGCTCCTTGTAGGCCATCTCAGGGAGTCCTTCGCAGGTCTTGCACGTCAGGTCAATCTTTGGTTGTCACGGAATGCCACGGTGCAATGGATTATTCAACTGACGATTAATAGGGAGGCTTGCGATCCGGTTTCGCAGTAGGTTTGGTAGTTTTGAAAAAAACAAATGGTTTTTGGCTATCTAGAAAGCGTAGGTACGAAAAACTTTCACCTGGACTGGGCGCCTTATCGGTCCTTTTCGCTTGAATTTGAGGCTTATATTTTATGCCAAATAAAAATTCAAATAACTTTACTGCTGTAGAGGTGCTTTCTTAGTGGATTATCGGTATATGCAACTAAAGAAAAGGTCGAGCACTAGGCTAAACGATCAAGAGAGCAAAAGTCTTGCCAGAGAAAGGTAGGAGATTAATGTAACGACGGTAGGATGACAATAACAGAGCTGCATAACTGCCGTAATATGAAGCGATGACATGAAATTCCATTTCAGTGCTAAATTGTCTAGGATTTGAAAACACGAAACTAATCCAGCAAATATCCTCTACCGCATAGAGGTTTACCCATTGTGTCGCCAATGTGCCTACCTCGATCTTAACTGCAATGTATGTTTCGTACTGCCAGTTATACATTGTATAATATGGAAAGAATGGAATATGGAAAGATGGCCTTTTCATGTATGTATGTACATTCTTTGGCAACAGTTCATAACTGTATGGCACGTACGTATATTTTTCTATATACATGTATGTCCTTGCATTGTTAGCTTCAATCAGATGAATGATAGTAATCTTAGCATCTATGCCAATAAAGATCTTTTTCGCGCTGATGCGGATTTAGGGCAACGTCCGAATATCAGACAAAGATAATCGGACGGTTTCTAGAATATATTCTCATAATAGCGAATAGTGGGTCTTCTATCTTGTAAGCGTTCACGAAGTAATGTTATTATTGTCCGGTTATGTGTGCTATTAGATTGTGTTACTTTGCGCCTTCTAGGTCCCCGTACACCAAATATTTCATTAGGAGAGTATACAGAAATAGTAGAAAAAGCATAATAGTCAACTGCTGTGTTTAGTTGATAAATGCAGTCCTAAAGATAGAGCTATCTGATTGAATGTACATGGTGCATGGTGAAGATGACCTTTCTATGCAACCGCGTGCACTGCCAAACGAAAGAGCAGCGATTCAATGCATTTATTGCTTGTCAAAACACCTTTGAACTTGAACTGTATTCGTGTGTCTGCGATCGTCATCATGCGAGCTACTTTTACTATGTATACACCATTAGCTTTTCCTGCTGCGTATCTGCACAAATACAAGACAGTAAGGCTGGTGTCTGAATGCCCCAAATTGGGGATATCTACAACAAATAATTGGAAATTGTATCTTTTAGTTTATTAGGAAAGTTTATAGGAAAAATTAGGTGCTGTAAGGAATTATACTAAGGAATGAGGAATTGCATTTAATCAACTCAGTCGAAAATACATGATATGTTTGTTACACACACAAGCAAACAAATGAGAGCACTCGTACTGAGAAACATACCAAACGATCCGTTTGGATAGAAGTAGGCAAGCTTCACTAGAACTGAATATACCTCCTCAGCGCAGTTCTGTATCCTAAGTTTTCACTCGCTGGAGTTCCCGAGAACAAATAAAATTGCCTCGCGGTGGGAGTCTTTGAACGAGAAATAAACTGTCGATGAAGACCGTTTAGCGTACTATTGAAGATTTCTTCCAATTCTTACAAAACCCAATCAGTCTAAGAATTTTTGAAATCAGCAAAGAAACCCCGACTGTTGGCGAGTTGGTCACGTTTTACTCTCCCTGGATTAATAATGAACACCCATAGTATTATCTGAACCGCCAACAGTTACCATAATACCGCTGTCAACTTTACCTTAAAAATGGCTTAATTCAAACAACCTATGTTTTCAACCGTGGACCGTGTGGACTCAACTACTTACTTGTGTATGTGATCCTATGAAAAACACACATTTAATTCGATATTATGTTCAACGCTCAATTTACAGCTTTGTTGGAGCACAAAGGTAAATATGGTGGATGTTTTGTCCCTACAAGTATTGAATTGCCTGTTCTAAAACCCACGACTTAAAAATATTATTGTTAATATCCAAAAATATTATCGTTTTTATTTTAGGAGCATTATGTGGCACCTTGATATTCATGCAGTTGGTCATGTTAAAGTGTTCGCCAGCATTGTTCTCTGTCGTCCTAACAACGAAAGCAATATAATAATAAAAAATATGAGAAAACACTAAGGTCCTTGCCGAATAAATCTAGACGTGCCTATTTTGCGGGCTGATTTTTCAAGTCCCCTAAACGAGCAAACAAAAAAACCATAAAAGTACCAATTAAATATTCGTTGTATCTACTCAGCGATATAACTCACCGGCGAGTCCAAATACGATTGTTCGCCCCTCAGGATCCTTCTCAATTAGCGGAAATAGGTAACCTCTCGAGAGGATATCCTTTAAGCCTTCATCCGAAAGATCGGGATTTTTGAAAAATACGGGGTAGTGTGTCCGAACAGTCAGGTAACGATCCAATGTGTCTTGTGCAGACTGAAGACAATATTTGCGCGTCCGAAGGAATCGCAAGAGGAATGAATCATCTGAAAATCAGATTTGTCGCGTAAGTTGAAACTCAAGGAAGTCGGTTAATATCATCACATCGGCTAGCTTTTTTTATCTTGGAAATCCGTATAAACTTAGATATACTTGCTCCAGTTGTCTTCTTGAATACGATTAAAATCACAGCGGCTTAAACTTGGGGGAATTTTCACGTGCCTATGCAGGCAGTAAATGAACTTGCCATAAAAATATCTTCGAAAGCCTCTGATAGCTTATTATCATTGCAGATTTTCAAAAGGAATGGACTAGCGTATAACCTTGTGGTATCTTGTAAACCACCGTGTTAGCTGTTTATTCGATAATAAAAATTATAAAATAGCCATAATAATTCTCATACAATATAAAAAAGTTTATGAAGTAACTTGCATTGCACTATTGAAGTAACCATTATACTTCATGTTCTGTTTCTAACGTTTGAATGCTTTGAATACAGTAAGCTTCGGCTTTAGCAAAACAGATTGTGCGTGTAAATTTTTATTTTTCATAATAAAATGAACATAATCAACTGAGAATCCTTCATAGCATCAAACTGCTCCAAGGCAATGCGAAGTTCTACATTTTTTCGCGTTTACCTGTGCGACAGTTAATGAAGTGCGGCTGCAGCTTTACCCATTCGCGAAACTCCTGAAGCATTTTCTGCTTGAGGTGTTCATCGTGCTCCTCTGGCGGTTCAGCAAACTCCGTCGCCGGATCGAGCGCCTCCTCAATTCGCTGCTTTTCTGCCAGTTTCCTCTCCTTTTTTTCACGTTTACGCTCTTTTCGTGACTTTTTCTTTGACTCTTTTACGTTATCGCCTCCACTGCCGGCGCTGCTGCCCATCTCGACGGCTGGAACAGCCACCTCGACTACGTCCACCTCGGCCGGCGTCGCCACCATCGTGGTCTGAATCACCCTGTCCAAATTGACACAAGCAAACAAGGACAATTGAAACGACTATGATCGGTTTGCAGAAAAGAGACTAGGCAAAAAGTGAATAATTATACATGTGTTGTAATTCTGTGTACTGGTACTGTAATTCTGCGTCCGGTGAATTGTATGAGGGTTAAGCCAGTTAAAAGATCTATAACGAACATTAAGTGAAGATGAGAATAATTAATGGCCCGGATGAGTTCATATTGTCCTAGCTCGTAACACATATGGGTTGTATGCACGTCGATCTCATACAGGAGCGGGCGTGAGGTGCCATGAACTCCTTAGCTGAAGCATTAAAGTATCGTTTCCTATAATTTTCCTACGATATCTAAAGCTCGCTTTTTATACAAGAGGAGCGTATGGCGCCTATTGTCTTCCGTAGGCGAATTATTCTGCAAAAAGGGTATGATGCTTGGAAATAATGAGAGTGAGAGTGTTTATTGCAATTTGATGATATTAGAGAGATATTACTGAACACGACCTACTTCCCATGAAGAGTGAACTTAAATATTGATGCATTTATACAAGCAAAAAACTAATATGAAGCGTCTACCAACATTCTGGATACCGGGTGCTCAACATATTAGGCCTGAAAAACAGAAGTTGGATTTTTTGGATTCTTGTTTTATAAGGGTTTTATTGGAGTACCTGAAATCATTTTACACCTTAGGTGAATCTCAGAATGAAGGTTTTATCAAGACAAACTCAAGTGATCCGAAGAAGATTTTGTTGTAACTTTTGTTGTTTTTCATTTTTGCACAACACTAGACCAATGACATATTTACATATATTGGATACTTAATTTATATTTACACAAATACTTTATTTTTTAAGCCCATCTTCTATGAAAATGTATGTTTATTAACATATCAAACTGAATCATTCAATTTAATTGAGGCGGAGCATGCGCACGAAAATTTTAGACGAATCCTTTCGCACATTCCTTTCTTTGCATATCATAATCAAGGATATAGACCCACGTTAAAAGAACAAAGCACTAAGCGTTAAGTATTTCAAACCGGAATGGTCATCTGTAGAACGAATTTGAGATTATCTAGCAGTATATAGGCAATCACCCAGTAGCACCATACTATCGTGTATTTCCCTTGGAACGATACAAAGTGAAACGCCACGCATTACACCTTGCAGCTATATAGAGTTGCAGTAATTTTCAAAACAACTTCCCCTATTGAGATTTATGTGAAATCACTTCGCAAAGGGTTTAAGCCATTCGATCATTTGAGACAACCTATATGACTTCAATATGAGTTAATTTTACCGGTTCCTGAATTTGCTTTACTTTTTCTGTTTTAAACCATCCTTTGGGCTCATCCTATAGTGGCGGCAACTAATCACCTGCTATAACACGTTCCCACGTAGCCTTATGCAAGCATGACCAGTGTAGACAATTCTACAGAGAAGGCGGTTCGGGGCTGAACGTGTTCGGGCGACACTAGCAGTTATACCGGTTTCCTCATATTTGGCCGAAGTATACACATATACAGAGCTTAGAAAACAAACCGCTTGGTGCTATCCCGGGAGTCGAGACAACTCGGAATACAGCAATGCAAGGTTTGATCGCAAATCACAAAGTCTAGTATTCGTGCTTTTTAACGCAGGATTTGCAATGATTAAAAACGTGTTAATTGAAGACTGAGTGGCAGCATTTCTAGGTTTTAGAAAATCATCGTTTGGTAGCGTTTCAAGGGCTCAGTGCCTTTATTCTCTGGTTAGTGAACTTGTAGAGAAGAGGCTTAAGTGTTTCTGGGCAATTTCGGAAAGCAAATGATAGATATACCAATAAGAAACATATCGCGAAAATAGACTCGCGTTTAACAAACAAAATAGACTTACTGTTGATATACGGGTAAAATAAATGGTAGACACTGTTTTTGCTACCTAGTGCGTCATGCAAGCAGTATTTGGTCAACGACCGTCAATCGACTTGCCACAGATAAAGACCTTTCTTTACAGAGCTCTGTATCCTCAAAGTTTCCCTGTAGGCTTCTTCAATGTATCAAATCATATAAGCTATTAGATTGTTTTTGGGTAAAAGTAGACACTGTACAGCGTATCGATATCGCAAATCGTTTTTATCGGTATATGGAACAGCACTTTATGCTTTCCAACGCCCCGCCTGAATTTCGCTTCTGAATATCATGTATCAACAACCCTCTCGACATGGATTTGAACTGAAAATATTCGCTTTGATAAATACGTCTATAGTCTTCCTGCTGCTTTTCCGTTCTTCATATTACAATATGAAAGTTTAGCTATACAGCTTTGCGAGCCTGCATGCTTCACTTTCAATTTATGTTTCACTTAATACCAAGAGTTTAAAATAACATTCTGACAGTTACGTGTAGCACGCAGCACAAAAGCCAATTCTAGTTTGAACGAGAGAAGTTTCGTAGTTAAGGAGCACTAGAAAAGAGGGCGCCAAAACAGGTCGAAAGGTGCTCATGAGTTCGAAACCATCAAGGGCTCTCTATTAACTTCGCACAAATTAAAAGCATCAGATGTATCTGCGGCGCCCCCACAAATATCAGATCGTCCAACGTAACCCGCATCCAAAATGAAATTATGAAAAACTAAGCTTCCATAGAGTACCCCAATGCCTCAAATCGCAGAGCGTCTTTGGGACTGGACATCTGTAGATCTTTATTTAGTGCAACGGTTCGTTCAAATCTGAAAATTCATCAGCTGGGATCATCAGTTCCCGGATCATCGTACAACTCAGTACAAGAGGAGGGTGACAGTAGAAAATCGCGTTATTGTCCCAGATTGTGAAACAAGAGGTTCATTTTCACAAGCTGAGAGAAGTTTTCCTGTCACAGCTAAAGATAGCGTGATAGCGACAGTTTATACTTTCAACAAAATGAGGCGCCTGTATGTGTCATGAAGCACTGCGTGCGTTTTTGGATCGGAAAGTGGGTAGGTAGATGAAATTCAGTAAAATGGTCGCTATAATCTCAGATCTCACTCCAACGAATTTATTATAAATCAGTGAATGTGTATATCTTTAGCGGGTGAATTACGGGATTGTATGAATAGCAGCGGTGGTCAACCTAGCACGTTCGTAACTGTCAGGAATACAACTCATGTAACATCTGACCACAAAAATCTAAATCGGTCTCAATAGTGAAGACCCCGGTACTTTGGGAAGGTACTTTACTACTATTCAGGGGCGTCGCTTTCTGTTTAGGAATTATCCGGAAAATCACAAGAGAACATTATGCCTCAGCTGGGATCGGCTCGGGCCCGGCACCATGGAGTGACAAGACGACGCCCATGTACCCAGCCACTGCGGCAATCAAACAAAACTAGTTGCGGCAGTTTCGCCGAATCCAACACGGAGTATTTCTCAACTACGCTCGAATCAAACGTGTTACAAAACAGATATCACTTATAACATCCACCACCAAAAAAGAAATAAAAACTACCCAAAGCTAAACATTCTCTTTAAGTTTCGCACAGATGTATCATTAGTACGCGAAGATTCATTTCAGTTGGCTCATTATGCTATCCTGTGGAATTTTCAACTCATATCCTAAAGTATTTATTTGACTGCGCGGTATAATACCCAACGGTCCTGGCCAGCAATATCACCACCACTGTTGAGCCTCTTTAGATGTGACCGTGGCCCACAGTAAGCCAGCCAGGCCTTCGCCTTAATTGATACCATATAGAAGCCAAACTTGAGCTTCAGATTGAATCCAGTGACCTCCTCCGCAGCACACTACACAATAGATGCATAAATATCATCGAATCACTTTTTACCTCTTCCAAAGGAGTGCCATGTGAAAAGTTCGCCATTGAACACTTTCGAAGATAAACATAAAAAAGAAAAACGCAAAACATTCGTTAAGAAAAAACGTCATGACTGCAGCCAATGGGTTTCGTACTTACGCGAATGATCCTACATCGTCCGTCGGCAGAATCTTTATTTGACAATGTGGCTCAACTTACAAGAACTGGGCGATAATTTTACTCGTTTCGACAGCTTTGACTATTCATGGTGATTTTCAATTGACACTTAGGATAAGTAAAGCCGGTTTTTAAATCCCGCTCCCAGCCAAGCACGAGTTCTCAATGACTCAACTAAAGCTACTCACTAAGTTCTCCTTATGAGTTGCTAATTATATTGGTTTATCATGAGGTTGAATATATTTGTTTTTAAACAATTGTTTCTGTTAGCCTTTGCTTTACTGTTTGTATTCTTTAAGATACAAATACTGTAAACAATATTTTGGCTCAATTTAAAACAACACGAACTACGAAAATAGCATACGATTAAGTGAAATAAACGGAAATAGTATAAAATTCTTTCAAAAGAGAAAACAAATGAATTAGACTTATATTTTACATAAAAGTAGATTAAAGGAACACTGCTATGATCGCCTCCATAAATCGTGTAGGTGCTTGGTTGGGTAAATGATCTGTAGAAGTATCTATGAATTTCCCACATCAGAGTTAAATTTCCCTGATTTAGTTAATGCTTATGAAGACTCCCTGAAAGACTTATGAAAATGAGCCCATAAATGAATAGCTCAAAAGCATATATCAAATTACTCTTCAAATGTAATTTCCACGCCCGAAGGCACATCTGGGAGACACAAATACGCCCTATTTTCTCAAAGTCCGAAATAAATGAGCATGCTTAGCAAAGAGAAACGGAGTACCTGGCCGCATCAGTACTGTTACAGGGAGGATTCAAATAGCAAGTCTTACGGCTTACGTTATAAAAATGTACGTGCATATATTTGTATCCATGCTTCGCAAGGGCTCCACGCTTTCCTACCGCCAAAAAAAAGTAAAATGAAGCTATTACCACACGTGGAATGTGTTCGCAATTATTATGTCGCAATATTAACGATGTGTTGTAGATCGCCATTGGCTCATCAGTAATACCATTTTCACGTATTGAAATTCGGCTTGTTCTTTGAAACAAATTGCGACTCGCCAGTGCTATCGAACAAGCAGTCAGCATAAATCAAACTTCTAATGTTTTATCGGTATTTTTTCCTAACACAAACGAGCCGCAGCACAAATCAACGAGGGCTTTTCCAAGATACGTCGAAAGGATGAAAAAGAATTGGCAGGAGCTCACGTTGTGGTATTGTTATTTCGCGCTTCATATTTTTACTACTGTGGCACGAACAAAAGTGCTGTATCGCCGCGCGAGTGTAATCGACATATTTTCTAAGACCAGTCATACACTACCAAAAAAAAGTTTAGATACACACGACACTTTTAAATACATTACACAACAGAAAGAGCAGAAATGGTCATAAGGGCAGTGATCATAATTTTACCAGTTAAGAGGAAAAGTATCTCCCTCTATATAGGTTCTATATATCTATCGATGCCATTGCGTCAGTGTAGGGATACTGCAAGCATGAATTTGATGAATGCAACATGGCATTATTCGGGATGTAGAAATACCCTGTGAATTACTTGTTAGCTAATATCCTCGAGTTCGAAGCTTGTTTCTAAATTTTCATTTAAAAATATTGGTATTTCGACTTCCAAGGTACGCTGTTTTGGATGTTGAAGCGGCGTTAGCCTTTCTGCGGCAATTGTTCCGAATTAGGCTGCTCTTTTGCAGGTCAATTTCACAGAACTGCTTCTCGGGATGGCGTGGTATGCTCACAGGGAGTGCATTCTGGGCCATATCTAAATATATCATCTACTCTACACAATGCTGTCTTTGATTGCATTTCTGCCACTGATTGCTTTGTGCTAATCTTAGTAGGCCTCGGTCGGCTCCTGGCTTTACTGGTCAGTTTCCTAGTAAGTTTGCATAATTTGGTACAGTATTTTCCGTAACGTCACTCTGATTAATGTTAGCCTCCTATTAAACACAGGCTTCCTACTTGTTGTAGTTTTTTTGCTACAGTTTTATCGCAGCCGATTCTCAAGAAATTCATATTTTCTATGATTAAAAATAACACACATGTAAGCTGAACTCTTTGGTGACGTGACTTGTTTATAGCCTCAAAAGGGCTTCTCATATTACGAGCAGGTTCAGCATACCATAATGAGTGAGTCAAGTTCACAGGCACAGTCCATAGAGTCCACACAGTTTCGCATTCGCTTTCAAAATAAACATTTAATAGAGAAATTATACATAGCCAATGGTTGATCCTTTCCTTAAACCAATAATGTTATCAACCTTAGGCCAGGTGAAGTCCTGTTTGTTGTTCCTGTCTATGGCCGGCCGGTTTGGTGGCTTAGGCTAACATTATGTGGCACAGGTACCGTTGAAGAAGTTGGCTAGATTTGTGAAATCCTTCTGTCACCGTCATAGCCTTTCTGGTGGCAGCCCCTGATATCGTCTAAACCTTGACCAACTTTCACCATACGAAAGAATGTCGTTTGCCGTTACGCGCTTGTGCAGACGCTGAACCGGACTGCCAGCAAAGGTGCTGTCTCACTACCGTTGGTGGCGCTCTTATAACGGCATCAGCCATTGCCAACGACAGTGAAATGTGTGTTCGTTCTTGTTTGTCCGTTTAGTGGTGATAACGCTTCACTTAGCCAGGTGGGCTAGGCTTGATTGACGTGTATTTTACCTCGTCGCTCGTCCAGCAGAAGCGTGGAGGGAAGGTTATGGTGGAACCCAGAGGTTATTATGTTACGTATGGTTGTCTGAAGCGTGTGACTATGAAGTTCATAAATGGAAGCAAGTGAACATGTTGTCAATTTAGAATCAATGCAAGCAACAAAAAAATGGTTGCTAGTGAATCCCGAAAAATACGTAACATAACGAAGAATAACCCTCCTCAGCGATTTCTTCGGGGGTCTCTAAAAAATTGGTGTCAAGAGAGCACACAGTACTGTGGTAATCACAAACACGTGTGTATATGTAAATATATAATGTAACGTCATAGGCACAGCACACCCAATAGGTCACATTGAGTCTAGTTTACCCGCTACTGTCCTTGGTTCTGCTTAGAGACCTGCCAGCCTTGATTCGAGGTAAACGTGATCTAGTCAATGTTATTTGATAACGACCTGGCTATTTATGGCTGCAGTCGGTTCCAAGGTCAGCGGGTCCTGAGCAGGCCGCATGTTGCGTTGCTTAAACTCGGATAACTGTCAATCGGGCCAAGACGATGGCGATGAAGGTCAGTCGTGGGGAACGTATATCCGCCGAGGACAGTCTTAAATATGATGGCCACCCGCTCACCTATATCAATAAAGTCCCGTACCTAGTCCTACTAATAACAACTAGAGGCACCTGTTTCCTGGCCCACGTCGTCGAACGATGTCGAAAGGCGCTGTCTACGGTGGCGATGATAAAAAGACCCTCATCTCCTATCCATCCTAACGGCTCTGCGTCTGTTCAACTTAAAAGTCACGCAATAGCCACATACGATGTGTAGATCATTTGGAAAGACCTAAATCAGGTAGGCCTTGAGCTCTTGAATGGCCTGAAGAGATTATACCTTGAGCGTGTCCTCGTCTTACACCGTGCGGCTGGGAACGGACTCGTGTGTCTCCTTGCTGACACCCTACTCTTCTTTGAAAAGCTCACGAGTCGCTTTGGCCTCCATGCGACTTCCGCCCACAATGAAATACTCTCATTCTGGCAAACAAAATTCGCAGGTATCAATTCGGGATTCTTAACCACTGGAGCAATGAACGATGATGACACGCGCGGGGGTTCAGATCGATCGATGGATCTTATCATGAGCTATGCCGCTCTGTCGCTGTTTAATGCGAGCCTGCCCCCCCTCCCCATGTGTATGCGTGCAGAGCAGCCATGTCTGCGAGAGATACCATGCGGCGAAATATGTCTATATCATCTCGTTGACCTCGCTGGCAAGCTTAGCTTCGTTCAGCCGAATGATGATGATTAAATCTACTTTACTAATCATGCTACAATGTATACGTGTGTAAAATTGCATATTCTCCTATGCCTCGCGAAGTGCTTTGTTAATAAACGGCGCGTTAGACGCACAAATAGTAGCAGAATGAAAGCAGAGAAGATTGTAAAAAATTTAAGCTTACGGCAGCTGCAGCCATAATAACAGTAAAAAAGACTTTTGCTCCATTAACGTCCAAGGCACAGAAATGTGAAAGCTTTCAGTAGTTTGGGGTCCGTTACTGGTATATTAAAATAAACTTTTTTCCCAACGCTGTTCGACTCATTTTCTAACTCTGTTATTATCAACTGAAGTCGATCTCTGAAGATCGAGCTGAAGATCGCGAGATAAATTTACAGACTGTTTTCTGCCTGGCAAGGTATATTTGCGCTTAAAGTTTGTGAACCTTGAATTAATTATTATCCACTCACTGCGTGTTACTTACGATTATGAGGGTGGGCTTGCGTGTATTATGCTATATATATATATATATATATTTATATATATATATATAGTGCGCTACTCGAATATGATAACGAATTAACTTAGCTGTATTGAAACCCTCATCCTTGTCAACTCCTGTGCACAAAAACGACGATATGAACGCTTTCTTCTATTCCATAATGTTCCAAATCATTACCGGATCTATGTGTGCAGTGTAGGTGCATACGCAGTTCAGATCACGCCATATCGCAAGATACATTATCTTCAGATTTTAGTTACGTCTGGGTGAATTCTCGAGCATTCTGCAGCAGTCTATCAAATGACATATGAGAATGATGAGACCAATTTTAACAGCATAGAGAATTGAAAGTAAAAAAAATAAAGAGCGTTGAAAGCACCAACTGAATGAAGTAAGGATATTCTTGTGGTTACTGTTTACGAAATTGTTCTACAAAGGATTATTCTATTTACCGCCTATGCTTTTTGGTGTTTAAGGACACTAGCCTCTTTGAGACCACTACTTATGTGTTATAGTTTGTGCTTGATAGAGCATTAAAAACCATTTTGCGTAGAACTTGTTATGTGCGGTAGAAATATAGTTCATGTAAGCATCTCTGCATAACTTTTATATCAAATCAGATATATCAATCCTCGGTTTTAATTTGAAACTGAATGTCAAACTGAAATTGTTTGCGTGCTCACTTAAATGTCACTTAATTTTGACTTTGGCAAGCTGTTGGATTGGAAATGTACCGTAAGAAATACATAGTTAAAGCTGGACAAATCTACAAATAATTTTACCTGCTAAAAATTTATGTTTGCTTTATTCCCTTCGTTTCGCATCACGAGATCCCTGTAGTGCTACAATGCCTAAAGCATACTCATAATAAACGTTTACAACATTACTAAGAATCATGCAGTGAAAACTATACATGTTTGGGTGTATGCTAAGTCGCTAGAAATATTCTTCATTCAATGGTTATCGCCAGTTGCTCTTGCGTACTGCTCGGGCATTAAGCTCGGACATCGCTGCAATCTCCTTAGTTAGAAATGATCTAACTAACCAGACATGAGTTAGTCGTTTGTATCTCATTACATATTCGCTGCGGTGTGCAACAACATTGCAGCCTGCTGTCGAAGACAATCAATAACGAATAATACTTGTTTGACAAGCGATATATATTCTGCTCTAGTGAGCCAAAACCACGAGAAAAATTACCGCATTTTTATGAAAATTGCGTGTTTCTGGTTAGGTGTTAGGCAACGTGTATGTAACTTAACATAGTGGTTGAGAGCACGTAGTATTGGGTGTGGAGCGACTTCAGCAATTCCAGCAACGAACTCTAAGTGGCGCGGAGCGCACTTGTATGCCGAGACGTGGTATGGCCGTCTATCCTCATTTTCTCACTATTTGCGGGCGGCTTGGAATGGCTCTAACGAATTGCACGACAAGTTTACCTCTGACGTCCCAGTGCGTCTACCGTGAAAGCAACTTCACATCATTGACAATTCACTTTTCTATTTCGGTCGGTATAGTAATTGATAGTGTATTCAAATGGCCCCAGGGGACAAATTGGCGCATTTTAATGAAGGAAGAATTTGAAATATAATACGTACAAAAGTGAACATTATCTAATGCAGTGGACAAGTGCCGACGGCTATTTACGAATCAACGATAAAGTCAATAGGCCAAAGACGAGGACTTACAACGTACCTATTTTTCGCCTTCTTTTAGGCAATTGAAGGTCTTCTGTTATGTCGTGTTAAAATGTCCTAGATACGACATTTTGCCCATTTTCAAGTAACGGGTACATGTAAAGTTGAACGTAATACCTCGGCCTGCTTTAGAGGAAGTATATTAGCTTAGCGGCACTTAGTTAAATTCTCATATGTGCCATCCTTTATTTTCTAGGCACGCCGTTGAGATTTAAATTCCCAATGTCACGGACATTCAATATTGCTTGAAACGCGTCATATGGGTGATATATATGTATTACACAGATGTCAGAAATCCAATGACGCCGTTTTATTGCATAGACCACTAGAAACACGTCGTGAAATTTGTGAGCGACCACGAACAAGTGCAAATAAATAAATAGACAAGCCAAAGCAAAAAAACGGGGGTCGCTGCTGGAGGTAGGTGGTATGACGTAAATATGTTCACACTGCGGCGGACCTATAGACAGATATTTGAGCCTAGCACAGCTCGTACTACAGACGCTAGTGGTTGGTAACCTCACCTAGCCGTAAACGCGTCTATACAGATCTGAATCTTCTTATTGTGATGTTGTTGTACTACCGCTAAATTGCTGAGACAACGCAGACCCGACTTTTTTTCATACTTACCAGTTGTAATATCAAATAAGCGAATTGCCGCCGCAGTATTATTGACTGAAGTGACGAAATTATTGATTCATGAGATTTTGAATAGACATGCTTTTTGTACGTCAGTTAGGAAGTTGTTGCATTCGCAGAAAGTTCACCGCACGCAGGTATTTTCCAATGTAATGAAGCTTTCGAGAATTCATGGTAGCATTACGATCAGATTTACAAGTGTTGGTGACTTATCGCACTTTGGTAGTAACTCAACGAAATTTGAAATCGAATAGCACGACTTTGTTTAAATTTCAATCAAAGTACATTACGACTAAGGTGTGCATTGGATGTATAGCCAACCAAGTATTGGAATTAGAAATATTTCAACTGTAAGGCGCTAGTCATTATGTCTGAGACCAATGGGAAGGATAATTTTTCAACGCAAAAGTTGTCTCTCAAAGTGCACAAATTACACAACGCGAAAAACCCCGCCGCCTAGTATAAGACTAACAACTTCAAACAAAATCTCATGTCTCAGAGAGAGTACTTTTTCTCTCTTCATTGGTTGATGTGAGGTCTTTTATTACAACGCAAACAACAAAGCAAAATAATCATAGAGATATGGCTATCCCGAATTACTGACGAGCCGTCCCCCGTTTGTATTGTATTTCCACTTAATGAAATTGCAATTTTAGCGTAAGAAAGTACCCGTTTGTACCAACAAGGCTCGTGGGAGTTTGGATTTGACTAGCTTTTCAAAAAAACACTACGACAAACGCATTCAGTACTTCAGTCTGCATTTTGAATTTTTTAATTTCATATTAAATCATGCTTTATATACAATAACGAAACTGTTCGAGTATCCAGAGCAGCGCGATATTTGCACCTTCAATTTTCAAAGAAACGGCTAGTCTAAACTAAGAGCTACAATTTATTAAACATATTTAAATGACATAATTCACCTAAACTGTGTACTACTTATAGGATTTAGCTAGCATAAAAGACTCATCGGTATTCGCACAAAACAAAAAAATTATCTGCCGATGCCAATGGAGAAGACCGCGTCCTGGGGCATGAAAATTGCTGAGCCAACGTTTTCTTTCGCCGTACCGCTGGGGTCAACGGTCAATCGAAACGATATGACCATGATATTGGTACGCACAGATGGATACGTCAGACCTGTGGACCGTTATATTTTACTGTTCACTGTCATATGTCATAATGTAAATGATCGTATTTGAAAGAGAAACACACCGTTAGTAACCATTTGGGCAAGGATAACTCGTAGCGACGATTCCACGAAGTTTCTGGAACGGGGGAGACACCGGGGACAAACTACCAATACAACGTCTGTCGAGCACCGCTAAATCTGCCATTGCACTGATATAGCAAGGTACGCTGCGATGGCAGAGAAAGTTCAGAAACACCGTCAATGCTGTCGGTCTAATCACAGAACATAATCAATTCGTACCATTTGGCTGAATATTTGTGCATTTACTTTTTCAACATAATTTTATTATTGGCTGCCCAATCCAAGACTAGGTGGGCTGCCTGTTGATGTCACTGTTCAATTTGAACTAAAAAGCTGTTTATTTTTTGAGTTCTAGGATTTGAAGAAAGAAGAACACTTTAACTGGCCTAACCGACGTATCAAGTGGGATTGACAACAGAATACAGTTATCGCATGGCATGTCCTTGAAAAAGCATGTGTACGCAAACTTCTCATAGTTACCCGTTTGATGGGGAAGCAGGGGGGCGCATTGTTGTTATCGCGTGTCTATATTGTTCATGCCTTTCTATTCATCTCTTTGTTTGTAGCTATGCAATCGCGAACTTCAGGTTAGCATTGTTAGCTATCGCCTGATTATAATCACCGGCAGTGTTACAGACGTATACATATTTCTTGCGAATTCGTTGGCCTTCAAAACGCTCTTTTGCGTGCAGAGGGCATTCTAACGAGAACCGTGGCATAACGCCTGTTAACTTGATAGCTTTGTCCCGGCGTCAAACCGGCTATCTGGGATTTCCGCTCCAGGAATAGCATACCGATTTAGAAAAAATTCTTCGCCTCGTTGCTTCATGCGGGTCGTTTAGTTTCAATGGATGGTCGCTCTAACATGGCAACATGGTACATTTACCTGTTAGGATGGTCTCGACCATTGACTCGAAAATATTTTAATGCATATTACACCTATGGCGACTCGATTTAAGTTGTACTAGCTTTTCCAATTCTGCCGGCAAAACGTTTTCGCTTGCCTGGCGTTTATTTTAAGTAGTACGACATTGCCTTCCTGGCGACTCTATGTTATGGTAAACTTTGACAGCGTTTCAACGTCAGTCAGTTTATCTTATTCGTTGTTCTTATTACTAGTAATACTGTTTATCAGATGATCTGAGAAACAGTTCGTCATCTCGTATGGCATTTCATTTTTTGTTCATTGCCGAAATGTCATTTGTAGTCGAAAGGTTCAGCAGTGGTGTTCAACGCCTGCGGCACATCATAGGCATTCGTGTACGGTTTCCGTTTCCATCGTTCGGTGCTTTGTTAGCACGGTCTCGCTCTAGGGACGCAACTGCCCGGACGCCACCGAAAGCTGGCAAAGAATTGACATATGTACACATTCGTTGCCAGTGTGTAGTGCGTGGTGTAAATATCTATACTATAGAACTACAGAGGCGCTCCGCGCTTCAACATACTGTGAGAGCACTCGTAGAAAAAACACCTGAGTCGCAACTCGTCACAAGTCATCGCACTTACGCCGTGCGTTAGGGAAGTTCAGTTATGCTCTAAAAAATATTTAACATCATAGTCGTTATGAGTTGAGTAAACGCTTATTGGGTCACACATTACTAAAATCGTACAGTGGATGGCAGTGGCACCAGTATATAAACACCATCTAAACACATGTTCTGGTTGTAATGTATT
>MNPL01026272.1:829-22591 GCA_002081605.1 Tropilaelaps mercedesae
TTTGCCTCTGCTACCGCGTCCAGTGGCTCTCTACACTCATCTGGCGACTCCGGCGCCGCCTCCACTCAGGCCCGGCGCTCGTTTGCCCCATCTGCCGCTTCAGCTCCCCTCGACGCTGTCGCCGCAGCCAATGAACCCGCTGCTGATGCAGAATCTGTCTATGCAGCCGCACCACCATGGGCACTGTAGGATACCGACGTCCGCGGACGCCACCCCCGTCACCTTGGAAGCTGCCCCGGTTCCGCTGGGTGGGACGCATCAAGACCAACAGGGGCATCGGCTCGATACCGGCATCCTCGTCAAGACGAAACAGGTAAATCTTCATAGCCGGGTGACGGAGACGATGCCGTGATCTGCTTGTTCGTGCGCGTCGTGGCTCCGCTGTCGCAGTCGGTGTGGTACGGTAGAGCCAGAAGGTCACATCAAGGACGCACGACGATATGCCGGTGGTGGAGTAAAATGTGCAGTGCTGTATCGATGTTGACAGGTATCCGAGGTCGGTGGGGCGACGTTCTGTAAATTTCGCCAGGTGAAGCCGAACGGCCAGCGACCGCTCGCTGGGGCCGGCGGGAGGGCTAAACGCCTCAACTTTGTCCAGTCCCGATGGCCAGGACCTCAACGTTCTGCAGGCGTGCCTTGACAACACGTGATGAGCGTCACTGAAACGTTCGGACGCTAGTCTAAACTTGGACCGAAGCCTACTTACGAATTCTTCTTCACACACACACATATATATATATATATATATAGAATTTTCTGTACACAGAAATATTTAATTAACAGAATTACACGAGAGGAGCGTTCGTTCTAGCCGATTAGATATTAAGCAAGCGAAGGCGCTGTGGGAACTCACGCAAAACCCAAGACAACGCTACAGGAGCCAATACAAAAGATTGCTCACTCCTAACAAATCGATCCGTTACCGATAAACGACACGGGGTCGGTCTAATGAAGCTGCGTGTCCGAACACGCAACTACGACAGGTTACGCGGATGGGCCATCACCTGCTATGCAACCGATACAAGCCGATATATGCAACTCACCCCACTGATGAACCCATCGACGGGTGTCCGGAACAGCCTCGTGAACGAGTCTATTCGTGATTCGTTCCGTGAGGCGTTTCTAGCAGACGTTCTGTATGCGACGTCGGTTACGCAAATGTATGGACATACTTCGGAACGGTACACGCTGGTCGGCTGGGCGAAGCGTTCTGAAGTGCTTTTCTGCCTCCGAAGGCACCCCTGAAGAACAAAAATGGCAACACTTATTGTCGTGAAGGTCGACGCAGCCAAAAGCTGTCGCGCCAGCCAGGATATATTCGGGTTCACGAACGAAACCAGGAAGTTGGAACTTCCTGGCGCAGGTACACTCCGGCAGGGTCTGTGTCACGCTACAGATCTGAGAGTCCAGAACGTCGCAAACAGCCTGAGGAAGACCGGTACGCTTCTCTGCCTCTGACGAGAGTCACCGGTGAAGACCGCAAGCTTAGCTTTACACGCGGCCTCGTCGTCGTTTGCCTAGGCCATTTCTGTTTTGCGACATCCGACTGTATGTACAAATCACGCACGGCGACACGCGGCGCAGCGAAGCTGGCCAGTCCGTTCTGGGCGTGAAGATGAGGGCGGCGACTGCTTGATGGGATGGCCCTTTTCTGTGTTTGTGAGGTTTTTGTGAGATTTGACAACGAACGAGAATCGAGGTGCTCAATAACCGAGGGTCTCTAGAGGGTCCACAGTTGGAAACATCCGTTCACGAGGTCAGTCTGTGTAAACGCATCTTTTTCGTGGATAGGTACGAAAAGTCGGGCTTACCCTCGAGTCACTGCTATTTTGGGGTCGATATAAGCAAGTCTAATCTCCATAACTACCCCCAGAATGTAGCTGTTAATCGGTGACCCCCAGCTGCTCGTCTAACATCGACAATACGTCCCCCAGATGGAAACTTGCCATCGACGAGACAATGTTGAGACTTGCGTTCGTTTGTGAGTGAAGGTGAGTGACTATGATTACAGGACATCGAAGGTGTCCCGACCCTGGGGTCGCTGTCAGCTGACCAAGCCATCAAGCCGGTCCGGGTTAGGAAATAGCTAAGCTGAACTATGAGAAACAGCCGCAGTATCGAAGAACAGCCGGAAAACGAATTGTTCAATAGAACCCAACTAGAAGTTGATGAACGTTGTACATAGTTGTGGACGGTAAACGCCCTACTCGAAAGGACATTTATTATGATTTCGTTCGCTAGGCCGTCAACCTTCGGCTTTCGAACATCAGACTCCCCTCGGACATCTCAATCCTGTTCGAGGTTGGGTGGGAACATCGTTTTTCAACGAAGATTGTTCAACCTTGAAACGATTCTCCTTGACAGAACTGCTCCCCAAGTCCCGAACGAACTTCTAATTCTCGAGAAGGATTGCGGCTTCGATTTCAACTCCTGAAGTACTCATCCTTGAGGAGCGGATTGCGTTCGAAGGCTCGATGTTGATAGTGCCTCATTTTCAGTTATGGACGTGTATAGGCACTCGTGAAGGGAGAATAGAAAAGACTCCCATCAACTTCCCACGTTCCTCATTGACGTGTAGGGCATCACCGATGAGACGGTTAACACGACCTCTAGGTCATCATCTCTGTTTCCTCGTGCCGCGACTGATTAACGCGAGCTCAGCTCCGGTGACGCTCTCGAATACGCACCGCCGAGGGGCACAAACGAAAATTCGCATGGCAATAGCCAGTTAGTTGTTCGCTTTCGACTTCATACGAAAGTCAGAGGAAGGAGAGACTCGATCATTTTCGTGATGCGCCAGTCCAGTGTTTCACGCTCGGCCGTCTCGATTGCTTGGTGCTTGATTGCTTGATTGAGTGATTCATTGATCGCTTGCGATCGTTTGCTTGATATGCTAGATTCTACGGCCCACCAGTGCAGTCGGGTGACGAACCTCGCTACATGCGTCTTTCAATGCGCGTCCCGTTGTGAAACTGTTCCGTTACGAGCGCCAATAATGAATTCATCATGTACCTCCTGCCCGTGCAGTAAAACAAGGTTTGCTGTTGTTGCTGCTGCTGCTGTTGTTGTTGTTGTTGTTGTTCTTTTTCTTGTTATTAAGATGTATCGTGTCCGTCCGTTCGATAGTGACGATTTGCTGCGTATCGGATATTGATGTCCAGGCACGTCCCGAACTCGGTGGCCATGAGGTCTGTTCAGTATGCGCCGGCGTGAATTTAGCTCCCCCTATGCGCCTCTGCGGCTGTTATATTTGGGTATTCGCTAACATAATTAATTCACCACTGGCGGTTCTTTGTAGTACACACACACACACACACACATATAACTAATTACCGTACCATTATACTATTTATTCCCGCTAAGTGGCCCCCACCATACGGCGTTGCCGAGTGCTACGCGGTTAGATGACACCACACACTTGAAAGTATCTGCGTGTATCCCGTGTAGAAATGTATATAGAGGATGGATAGATAATATACGATCACTGTTCGGCAGTGATGGTCAATGTCGAGGTCAGTGTTGGGACGCCGTTGTGAGTACCACAGATATCGTCATATCGTCATGCGGCGATTTGTGATAGCTACGGAAAAGACCAATAAAATTGAGTGAGTTTTAGCAAAAAGTGAGCTTAGATGTCTGTTCAATGTATGAGACTTCCAGGAACAACCTCGGAGCTTAAAAGCCTAAGAGAGAATGATGACGGAATAGCCCGTTCGGATCTCGCAGGACACATGCGGTCTCTACGCCCGTAGACTCGTTTTGTGAAGTTAGTCAATCTTTAGTAAATGTTTTCATGTACACACAAACCCGTCAGGATGCTCCTTCTGGATTTCTGATGAGCGAATCTAGGTTGGTCAATCAATTAGGGCCAGGCTTATACGATCGCTGCGAGCGCCTCGATTTCGCAATCCCGCTACACATTTTTTTCACATACGCTACTCACTGTCCATCACAAGGAAGGCTCATCCAACGGCACACGAGGAAGTACGACTTCGTCTCGTTGAAATATTCGCATTCATGTTGCGATCGGCGGGCACACTACCGAGTGCCACCTGCACGGTCGTTTTGGTCACGAAAATGGCAAATGTTCCCTCATCTTCTCCGTTGGCTTGTAGTACCACTATTAAGCGAAGATCCGGGCTAGACGGCGAAGATGGAACGTGAGTTCCAGTGAAGTAGATGTAAACCCTCCTGTAAGTCCCACATTACCCTGACAGATTATTTTCCTGTGAAGTGAGGACCCGCATAAAGGTTTCCACGTTGCAATGCGAAAAAACTCGAGAAGAAACATACAGAAAATATTTTCCCACAACCAGCTCAGCCAACAAATCGCCGTTGCGGCCGCAGATTGCCATGTTACTGCACTAGCTTCCCGCTGCACAGGGCCGGAACAGCCTAGCCCTTTGAACTTGCCGCTAGATGGCGCTAGAGATTTGGTCGCGCGCGAAAAAAAGAAAACGATGTGTGCCGAAAAATGGAGCAATTAAACGACGGCGCCGTGAGCAGCCGCCCACACAATGTTCTGCTCGACTGTGCGCGACGAAGAATCCTCATGCGTCGACTGAACGCAGATAACGGTTATTGGCTGTGCATATCGGCGTTTCGACCGGTGTGGTTTCGACGGTTTTCTTCGTTTTAGCGTCGTCTTCACGAGGCTTTAATTACATCCCGCGTGTCAGCATCACCGCACAGAGGAATGAAGCGATGTGATTGGCAATTAACATGGAGAAACCGTCTTCCCCTTTAACCCCGTAGCATCGAGCAGCAGCGAACCAGCGGCCCTAAAAAACGAAAATCTGAAGTTGGTTAGATTCCTGCCATGGACGTCGTAGGTATGCCCGCATAGAACGGCATTTTTCTCGTGATCGATCAGTTGATCGTTGGATTGGCTGAGGAGAGCTGTAGCCATGAGTCCAGTGTGTGTGTGTGTGTGTGTGTGTGCCTCAAAATGCTGTAGCGTTTTCGATAGACCCGAAAAAATGATATCTACTCAATTCAGTCAAGCGCTTTGAATGATTAGCTTTATTCACATGCTCACGCCTAATTTTCGGTCGCGTGCTAATGGCAGTTTCGGCGATCAGCTGGCTCTTCTTCTTCTCATGTATCCATTAACTTCTTTCCTTGTCAACGTAAGTTGTCGTAGGGTACCGAGCGCGTACCGAGCGTCGTATAAGGCTCGATTCTAGCTTTGGACCCGTTCACTCTGTAGTAGGCAATCGTATTGAAACATCTTCACACCAACCGGCCAGCGTCGTGGGACTGGGGTGGTTTCACACAGTCTTCTACCCAACGCATGCGTGACCGGTAGCAAGGTTGTTTGAAACTCGGGTTAGCGTGGTCTCACGTTTCGTTTGGTTTGTTGTGTCAATCGACGCATCTACGCGTCGCTCGCATACCGGAGATGGTAGCGGACGCACCCCTCGCGCTGGCCGCGCACTAGCCGGACGCTGGCCAAAACACGAAGCAAGGAAAAACGTTCACGTTCGTAGTCACGCATGCCCTCCCCCCTGCCACGAGCAGGCTGTTGTGAGTATATTTAGGTCAGACGGCCACCGTTGACTAACGATTAACCGTGAGTTGGCTGGGCCGTTAAGGAACCGTTCGTTGGCTGTCAGCTGGGAAAATATCGGATGGCAAGTACGGTAGGTGAGCCTCGGAATTTTGTTAAAAGTTAAGTGGGACTAAAAGTGAAATCCGTAACGTCGTTGTGTGATGCATTCGTTCGGAATTTTTCATTGTATCTCAGCAAAGGCTTTCAGGAAATTTTGTTTGTGTGGGTCGCTGCTGCTATAAGACACGTGAATTTTTGAAGTTGTCCGAAAAGCATCGTAATAGTAGTAGTAGCAGTAGCATTAGTAGTTGTAGCTGTAGCAGTAGTCGTAGTAGTAGAAGTAATAACAATAGTAATAATAACAGCAACACACATCGACAACGTCATCAGCACACAAGACCGGCATTTTATTCCCAGCGTCCCGTATCGCGTTCTCGCTCGCTCTGCCTCCTCCGACTTCGGTTATCCGGCAGGATTTTGCCAAAAAGTGACGTTCGAACTCACCCGTCGTAAATGTCAGCCAATGTCGCAGGCGATCCAGTAACCGTCAAAACCAACGAGCCTAAATGTCACGACCCCTTCGTGGTGGCTCTTTTTATGCTAAGGCAGAGAATCATGAGCCCAGTGACCGCTAGAAAAAAGCCGACGAGATCTTGCCATTAGTGTTCGTCGAGCCGGCATTCGCCGCACGGCGCCTCCCATGATGACGAACGAAGTACCAGAATAATTCGTTTGCGTTTAATTGTCTCGCAGAAACAAGGGTCACCCAACGTCGCAAGCCAAAGTCCACCCCGTACCGTGGCGCTACCCGGCTCGCCGTCGGACGGCCAGAGTCGGACGTCGGTTATGCACACGTGAGCAGGTTAATAGCTCGTCGAAATAAACGGACAAGTTTCACACCTTGGATTCGTCTGGCGTACGGGAATCACTACCGGGAACAGAACTAACATGGCCGCGCATAGAAGACCTCGACGCCCATGGACCGGGTGTCGCGGTGGGCGCCGCCGTCGGTTCGCATTCGACCACCTCAGTGACCCGGTCTCGCACTCGAGGGTGCGTGATTCAATAGTGCTAAATTTGCCAGAGAGGAAAAAGTCTTGGAGGAGCAGGGGAAAAAGGCGATGTAAGGCATGAAACCGACACCCGCTGTTTAGTTTCACTCAAGCGCAGTGGAGTGCTAATAAAGCTCCACGCAGACGCGTGCGTTTGTCCGCATAACGAAGCTGCTCGTGCTTCGGATGACGGCGCTCCATCGCCGCCCGTGGGGGACTATTCGAGGTGAAATATAGCGTCGTTACTCGTCAGATGGCCGAAGTGGATAAACCTGGTGGAATGGAGTAGTTTCAGCTGGAGAAAACGAGCGAGAAAGGCCACAGAGAGAGAGAGAGACAGAGGGTGAGAAAGAGAAAGAAATATTCTGGCCTGTTGGCTTTTCGTGAAATGAATACAGTTCAAGTATTCAGCATTCACTTGTCATAACCCGTCCTGTACATGGTCATGTGTTTCGCTAATTTTAACCCGTATACGTGTCGGCTGGAAAGATAGAAGCGAAAAATGAGCTATTAAAATAGCAAATAAATAAAGCAACTCGTAATAAATAACATATTATCAACGCCATTTTTGTTCACTATTGTGTGTGCACAAAAAATGTGCTAGTAAATGAAGCGAGGAGAACTGGCACAGTTATAAATAAACAAAATTTGGCACAACGGTGTTTAAGGAACTACCTTTTATTAAAAATAACTAGATTGCCTGATTGATTTACACAGTCTGCAGAAAACGCGAAGTGTCTTGGACACCGAAATGCTTTCGATATACTGCCTTATAAAGCTCACAATGCAAAGATGAACAAACATTACCGCATTTGGTTTTTGAATGGATCAAACTTCAATGCACAACCACGACTTCTTTCCCCGGTATCCTACTGATGATACGCACACAAATGAAATTGGCAAGAGAAGGAAATTTGCCAGTTGGCCGGTCTTCATTTTCACCCATCCTGCCCTTCGTGTTGAAGAGACCACCTAGACGACCCTGCTTGTACGCGTACGCTGCCGTTGTCCATGTAAATATTCGAATAATTCGGCCAGTCTATGACACAGGAAAATGAGAGCTGGGTATCGACAGAAAGGTTACCCACGATGCGCGTCTGAAGGGTACGTTTGGCCGGCTAATTGCGATGAAATCAACGAAATAGCGCCGCCATCGAGATGAGCATCAACAACGATCAGCGGCCAGACGCCGCACGTTGCCTGTCGAGACGAAAACGACTGCTAAAAAAGAACCCAAACTGAATGAGTTTGGTCGGTCCGTGGTCTTCTCTACGGTCCTTATCTGGCTTAAAGCAGCCATAACACAGCCCAGACGGCAGGCAACGCATGCGATGACATCTGTTAGCAACAACGACACTTGATCTACTGGGCCACTATTGAAGAAGGCGAACGTGTTCGCCACGCACAGTCGCTTCCCCGAGCGGACAACGGCGTTCGTATGTGCCCCTGTTCGAACTCTCTCTCTCTCTGTATCTCTCTCTCTCTCTATATATCTCTCACTCTCTCTCTCTGAATCTATCTCTCCCTCTCTACTCGCTTCCGCAGCAGAGAAGATTTTCCGTAGTCACTGCTACGCGGTAGCGATGTAGCGAGCAGACATTAGCTGCCATAGTCGGCCTGCCTTTTTTGGATCAACATGAATGTAGGGTTCGATCTAAGGCAACATCAGCCTCAGCAGCACAAACAATAGCATCGGTAAAAAGGGAAGCCAGCGATGGAAGAATCGACTTTGACGTTGCCAATAGACCCGACGGACGTGAATGGAGCGGGAACACGCGGCGCCCGACGTTGCTCGCAGCTCGCCGCATTCATCCATTGGCATTCATTCTTGTCGTCCTTTGTTCTTGTTCTTTTTTCTCTTCTTTTCTTGTGTCCACCCGAGCTACCCAGATCTTTCCCCGGCAACTCCGGCCAACGGAACGGTGGCGTGCGCCCGGTTTTGGTCGCTTGCCCTGGACGAGCACTTCCTCACCGGCGAAGTCCTGCGGAGCCCCGGGCCGTCCGCCTTGACAGCCACCGACTGGCGGCTCAGCTCGGGCGGAACGACGCTCCGGCCCTGGCGGTCGGCCGCTGGTGCAAACGGGGCCACCGATCCGCCGGGATGACAATTAGGTCACGCTGCTACGAGGGCCGTTATCGTCTTCCACGGCGGTAGCTGATGATGCTACGTGCTCACACACCGGCAAGGAGGCCCCCCAGGAGGCGATGCCGGGAGAGACCATGTTAAGGCGGCGCGGTTATGCCGGAAGCAAATAGAAGATGTAGATAATTTAGGGGTAGGGAGAAATTGGCGTACGGATAAAAAATGCTAGGAGAGGGCGAAAATGATATGTACGTACGCGATTAATGAGAACAACAGCAGTTTGCTATGAGCATCGTTTGCTTGTCGTTCACGTTCATACGCTTTGATACGTATCGGCGACGGATACAAAATATAGCCGAAAGAACCTCACTGAAAAGATCAACCAGTTTGCGTTTTATCGCAGCACCTGTGTTTGTCATTATTCCGCCATTTGGCGACTTCGAAATTCACGCGAACGCGTGGTAGGTGGCGGAAATTCACGCTTTGGCGTCAGTAATTCTCGAGTCAGGGTTTGCATCTACCTCAGCGCGCATACGGCTACATCTTGCGTCGTATTCCTTTTAAATCTTACTTTTCCAACTTTGACAGAAGTACTTTTCTACGACATATCACGAACTCGCTCCACGGCCAATACCTGGCCGTACCTTCACACGGCCACTGCACAGAACATGCGAGCCGCTTGCCCTCTTCAGCCTGCCCGATCCAAACCAATGCCCAGACCCCAGCACTTCGACCCAGAAACTGTGGAAAAGCCGACAAAAAGCCCAGTCGCCCGTAGCCGCTAAGTCTTTGTGTTATTGTCAGCCCAGCGGTTCGTTTTCGGCAGCAGCAGCATTTGGTCGAGCAGCCGCCGAAAATCCGGGAGACGAGCCGAAGGTTGTAGCTCTGCGGAAGATTCAGAAGCGTGGCGTTGTCGTTGACGCAAACGCTGGACACGACGGTCGGTCGAGAGGCGGGTATAGCGCAGTAAGGGATAGGGATCAAATGTCTATGACTTCGAGCGCTACATCACGTAAACCCTCTTCCTGCCGAGGGGTTATGACAGCACCGACATCATCGCCGCCACCACCAAGCGGCGCCGAAGAACTCCAACTTATCGGCGTAACCGCGAACAGCAACGACTGATTCGGCCATAACGGCGTCGACAGAGCTTACGCAGAACCCCATCATGTTCGTTGAGGAAGACTGACCGCCAAATAGGAAAACATACGTGCGCCAATACGTGCATACACAGGCGATGGGGAGCTCAGCAGCCGACATATCACGATGTCTCTGGGCACCTAGGCATCAAACAGTGAGATCGACCGTCGAGGATTCGAATGTCGGCAACTTCGGCAAGAAACACGGGACCATGGAAGAATGGAGCGCAAAAGTCCACAGACAGGTGGAAAACTGCCAAACACAGACACGGAAGGTCGATTGAGGGGGAATTCGAAGGAAGAGATGGAGGTATATTTTTCTGAAAAGTTTTTTTCTGAACTTTTTCGGGGCTACAGAAAGACAGTTACGAGGCGAAGGGGGTACGCGACAACCGAAAAGTGCCAGTCGGCGGAAAAAGACTATAGAGTGAACGGCTTCCGCCAAGTTATAAACGGTCAAGTTGTAAACCTATCGTTATGGAGACCTGGAAAAATACACTTTCGATTTCATCCTTTGTCAGGCGATCAGAGCACCTCTGAAGATGGCGCAGAACTTCAGTATGGAGTTGACGGATGCCAGCGTCTGTTAGTGCTGTCCGACATGCGCTGCAAAAAGAAGGTGAAATTTTTTCTAGGTAACGAGAAGCGACCGAGTGAAATCTGACCTCGAAGAAATACCATGTGAGGAAAAACCATTTATTACAAATGCACACGAGTCAAGAGCTCGTAATAGTAGGAAAACGAAAATATGCGTTACTGTTAATAACGGTAAAGATCATAATCGAACTTTTACACCGGGAAATGGAGTTCTGCAAGAGAAAATACCAGAAGAAAAGTCAAGAAAAGACTTGGCGTCCGTCGGGCCGATGGACAACAAAGCTAGGCTATAGTAAAGCGTTTCCATCGAACTGGAAAAGGAGATGGAATGTCGAAGACACATTTCTTGCCTGAGAAAAAATGCATGCTCAGATGTACTCGCGAGCGCTGTTGAGGTTGCGGCTCCTGTTTGTGCGATTGAAGGCCGAGTTGCGAAATGAGGAAATTCTAGAAAAAAAATTTGGGAAATATTCAACTAGCATCCAGGCGGCGTCAGACGTTCGACCCATTCGTTGATCGACGGTTCGAGCCAGTGTACGTATCGGCTACGGATACAAAACAGTAATCAGTGAAATGCCACGATTTCAGAAAGACCCTCAACACGATAAATGTTCACTATTAAAACAACCTTCGAACCAGCTTTTCTGGTCAGATTAGTGCGATTCGCACTGGTTTACTCGTCGAGCGTATTGCGTGTCGACTTGAAACCAGCAAACGACATTGAGCGAGGAAATCGTTATTCTACAATGTCTAGTACTTCATTCGAAATGCATACGACAAGGCTGTGAGATGAGGGCACACGATGTATGGCACCCCACCCCGTCTCGTAGCAAACCAGAACACACATTGTGCTTGTATTAATGTAGTTTACCTAATGAGGGGACCGGTCATATGGACATCACAACCCATATAAGGTTGCCAGACATTAAAACAACCTATATAGTGTTGCTTTTCCGTTTTATAGAAACAATTTTAAATAGGCGCAAAGGTGATTTCTTAGGTGTATGATATTTCACTCTAACAATGTTTTTTTATGGATTGCAGACTTCATCAAGTACTCAGTTGATCATGCGGTGACGTACACAAAATTGGAGTAATTAGGCGACAGGCTTTGAAATGATATCTACTTAGGTGAAGAGAAATTCTGTTCCGTTATTTGTTAAGGGTCCGAAAAGACGTTTGTCTTTTTTTGAGAAAACATTGGTAGTTGTTTTCTTGGAGTTCTCGTCGTGTGTTTAAGTGTCCAAAGATCTCGTACCGCTTTCTCTGGGTGCTCGAATAATCCTTGCCATTCTTTAAGTGGCCAACAAAAAATGTTTGCGGATTTTTCGTTAAACGTCGTAAAAATCCTTAAAACTTTTGCTTTCGGATCTTATAAGGATCATTTATAGAGTTGACCACAAGCGAAAAAAATAGCAAATACTTTTTCAATGCACAGCAAAAACACAGCGAACATCTTGAGACGCCTCACATACCAACGAAATGTATTTTCGAAGTTGCTACTGAAGCCGCCCTCCCTTACGGTCAGCGAAAGTAAAACATCAGGAAGTCAAGATAAATTTCTTATCGGTTGAAAAGAATACACAATTACCCGCTATCAGTAGCAAATGCATTTTATAAAGGTATATCCATCTAATGTCAGTAGAGACGTTCCCCACGCAATTATTCAAATAAAAAGAAACCATTAAGGAAAAAGTCTTGTTACATATTCGGAAACATTAAACAGGAGGCTTTGCTGTTTACGCGCAATTGTAATAGATAACACACACATAACGACCTCACTGAACCGTGTACATATATATGTATATACCAGACACGAACTTTTTATAACTGTCCGAAAAGTATTTTGGACATCTTGGCACTTAAATGCTCCAAGTGCCATTTCAAGGCACCAGTATATGGGTGATAGTTCTTTGCAGATATTCGACCCAAACAGATACACAGCTGCCGTCCAGGAAAAATATATTTGAATCAAGAAAGACGCTGCGGATTCGTGGCCGTGCGAAAACGCCCCAAAAGGGTTCTATCCAAAGTGTCTGTAGTAAATGTTGACACTCTTCTGGCGTTGAGCTAAAACCCGAGAAGTTTTTATTGATCATACCACAGCTGATGTCGGGAACGACAGGAAACATTTAGTTTCGCCTGTGTCGTAGCCGGCAACTGGCAGTTAGAAGACCTTTTTGTAACGGAACTATGCCAAGTGTGTAGATCCTACTGAGCGTGTTTTAGCGAACCATAAAGAGGACTGCTGGTCGATAGAAACTGGGCCTCATATTGGCCTAACTCAAGTTGAATAATTTAAGCAACGAAAATTAGAGTCACGTGCGCCTGATATTTATCCTACAGGTAATATCAGAAACTCATTCATTCAATTGAAAGACAGACATTTTCCTACGATATGCTCTCTTTGAACTTTATTGATGAACAGCTGAGCCCTAGGAGCGCCAATAGCGTGAGCATACGAGGAAGTAAGACACACAGTAAGAGGTATTGTGGATGTCTTTGTTTTCGCGATGATGTGGATCTAGTGCCTCGTGGCGGGATCTCCGCCATAGCCTGCTTTATCAACCGGATGTCAACTACCCCGGCAGTATCGGGACCGTGTTATGACCTACGCAATGAAGAAGCAGAGAGCTGCAAACCTTCATTGGCACTATGAGAAACCAGTGCAAAATGCGCACAATATTCGACAAGTTTGACGCACTTTACCTCTGCAAAGACCCCACAGCACGATGAGTATGAAACGGACAAGGCCCAGACACGATTGCGCCGTACGTAGTCTTCGTGACTAGGAACAAATTTATATAGGAGACTTTACAGCCGTTTAAGGCTGTAACCGATTTCGAGGTTTTTCGCGTACACGTGCTGACGGACCTGTTTGACTCACACGTATATTCTCCCAGGCGGTTCCGGCCTGAAACTACGTAAGATTATACCGCTGAAGTCTCCGTTTAGGTGTATAGTCACACCATCCAGGCACGGGTGTGGTACGAATCTGATACATCCAGATACGGATTTCGAACCCGATCTGGTATCATTGTGGCACATAGTTTTTACCCAACCTTATACATATGTAACACCCAATATGGTATCATCCTGGTACGCATGTGGTATCCAATCTATGTACTGTACTAGGAGGTGCTAGAGAAAAAATACGTTTTTCGTTTATTGGCCACAGGGGTAAATTAGCTATGTAACAGCCCTGGTTTGATAAATTGTTTTTAACGGTAACACTATAAAGGCGACAGAACCTACCTCCCTTCCATAGAAAAGACACCTGTTTGTCAGCCGATGTCGATTGGTCTGTGAGGTGTGCGATTTTGCAAATAAGACCGTTATCCATTTTCAAGTTTTCTAGTAGCAGAAACCCGAAAGGCCCACAATGAACAAGCTACATATCCTTCTATGCTCTAGCGAATGTTGGTGAGCCGTAACAGCATTTATAGGCTTCCCAATCCAACGTTAAAAGTCATCCAAAATCATTGTAGGACTATCCTTAGTGGCTATGTCTCCGCCTGTTCTAAAAGCTGATCCCACCATCGAAGCTCAAGTAAGGGTTACGTTGTAAGACATTTTCTTAAGCGTACGTGTGGGGTCGTTTTGATCCGCCGATAGAGCAACAACATATCCGAGTCAAATGTCATAGCAAAATCTCTCACTTTATTTCGCCTTCGTAGCATCGCACTTATCGCAGCAAATAGAGCTGACACAGCGGTGACAATCAGCCAGCGAACGCACGCCTTCTACGTCGACCCACGCCCCGTCCAAGTCGCTCAGAGTCAATAGCCTGTTAAATACTGTCGTCCGTAAGTGAAAGAATATAAAAGTATGCAATTCAATGGGCGACGACAGCCGCGTAGTCAAGCAACGCAAAGATCTAGGTGTGCCGGGTGGGCGTTGCTTGTTTTTGCGATGTAGCGAAAATTTCCCACAGCTGACCGCTTGACTAGCTGGAGCCCGAGATGACACGGACTTTTCGTTACTTCCACGCGCGTCGCGATCGTAGAGATTATGGTGTATGCTGCGTGTTTTATGAAGCAGAGCTTCGCGCGGAAACTCACCACTGCGTAGTATTTCAAGCGGCCGTAAAAAGTTATGAAGAAATCCATATTTTCAAAAAATATCCAGTGCTCCATTAAGACGCCCTGACTTGGTGGCTTAGTGTAATTTCCTGTTTGATTTCTACCATCCAACAAACAAACACATTCCAAATATATACAAACAATCTGTCAGTGAACTGGGTACAAAATTATCAACTTCTTCATACTGTTTGATTAAATGGTTTTGCTCAAATAGTTAATGCTACATTTAAGCAGCCCATATATATATATATATGTATATATATATATATTAAGCAAAATATATCTGAGTATTATTGTACCCTTTATGGCTCTATGGCTCTTCGCAGATGAGGTGTTACATTGTAAACGCGGAAGCACTCTATAACCAACAAGACACGTAGCAAACGCAGGATGCCACTTGAATAAATGCCCGAGATTTATGCTGACTTTCCCACTCCGTACGTTCCTTCCAGACGTCAGTAAAGATTACGTGCTTAACCCAGTTGTACGATAAGCGCAGCCCACGAAAATAACACGACCCAGCTAAAAAACATTTCTACGATCTTGAGGTGAAACTGGCGTTTCGATAGTACCATGTTCTGCCTGTGCCCAGGAGCCACTTCTGCGTTGCCATGTTTGACACTTTTCTTTAATAAGGTTTAAAACGACATGCATATTCACCTCATAAAATGGTAAACGGAAAAGGTCGATTATGTTCCTTTTCAGGTGGCGGGAAGCAAAGAGAGGGGAGGAGGCTGCACAAATACAAAATCCAAGAAGACAAAACAACGTTCTCCTGTCCGGCATTGAAAAAAGTTTAGAAATACTCTGTTCGACGCCGGCAAAAATTATTTACGTTGTTTTGCTGGGCGGTTTAGTCCTCGCCCGTTTGGGATATTGAGCATTAATGCAAAAATGGCAAGCATCGTTTCGATATCCAGTAAAAGGGTTTTTCGAGTGTCGCACAGATTTACAGACTTTCGGTTCAACCAAATATCAACGCATCAGATATACATAACAACAACTCGTATATGACTACTGAAGTTACTAAGGCGATCTGTATTTGCAGTCCGGGCCAAAAGTAGGTATAGCTGAGCATCTGGGTGTGGTTTGCAGATATTTGACCCAAACACGTATGGAGACACGTCTAGGAGCAATGCCTTCAAGTCAATAACGCCGCTGCTTTACGAATACGATCAATATCGAACCACTTCCGCAGTCTGATACAGTGGAAGCAGCAATATTCTCGTACAGGAACGCCCCAAGAGGTTTCATCGACATGCAGGAGATGCCGACACTCTTCTAGAATTGAACTAACCTCCTAGAAAACGTATTGAACCGCTAACAGCCCGTAGCTTATCGCCAGATCCGAACCCAGCGTCAAGCCCGGTGGCTTGGGGCATTCGTGTGCGCCTTGCGACAGGAGGAAACGTAGGTACACGGGTTCGACCCTCCATACACATTTACATCTATCGGTCCGTCTTACGAAGTAGTGCAAAAAATGCTATCGTCAAGGTTACATGTTGGCTGATGATGAGCTGGACGAGACGGAAAATATTAGATCCGAAATTAGCCGCGAGAATTTGCTTGCGTTTGTGTCATAGCCAGTAACAGATGATCACAACGCCGTACAACACGGGCCGGTGTCGAGTGTATAGACCATATTGAGCATACCCAAAGCTACGTGTACCTACGTATAGATTCAAGTGTGATGTGCGAAGCCCAGCCTTTAAAGTAGACAACATTAGTGAGACTCGGTTAACGCATCCACCGCAGGGACGGTTTAATCCAGTGTTAGAAACACGGCTGCAACGCAGGGAGAATGCGGCAGGGTCAAATGCGTTCGCCGTTGCTTCCACAAGCAAGAAAATCAGTAACAGCCGATCAAAGCTGACCTAGAAGATGACTTCGAACCAACTCAAGTCAACCGAATGAAGGTTATCTATGAGTAGATACATTCATAAATAGTTCAGTTGTGCGTTTACGAAAGACCGACATTTTTACACGGAACGTTGTCTGTGAGCTTTACAGCGGGCGGGCGACACGGCCTTATTAGTGTAAACAGTGAAAGTACACAGAGTGATAAAAAAATCTTACAATGGGAAAAATTATAACTGTAATTGTTTTCACTGTGATGAACCTCTCTGGTACCTCGTAGCCGGATCTAGCTCATAACCTACTTCATCAACCGGGTTTCGAATGCCCGTGCGGGCTCTCCTTTTTCCTCACGGCCCATATGGCCATGCGTGAAGTTATACCTGACCAAACGGTTGTCGTGTTCATCGGCCCATGCGTCTGGGACCTCGCATTCAACCACGATGTGGCCAGACGATTAACACGAACGGCCACTTTTGCAATCTGACCCTCAATGTCGAAGACCTTGACCCGCCGTACCTAGCATATGAGACCGGCAAGGAGGAACTAAAGAACCTTCGCGGCCCCGTGGGAAGTTGAAGTGCGGGCTCGGTGCGTGAGGTCATTAAGTACTTCATCGTACTCTACTTGTGCAATGACTTCGCCGATTTTGCCGCACGGTTAGCGTCGAACGGCGCAGCCCTGAGCACGATTCCTCTTCGCGATCAGGAACAAATTCGTGCACGACACGCGACCGCCGTTCGGGGCCGTGACCAACTGTGAGGTCTCTCACAAGCACGTGCTGACGGATCTTCTCGGATCACGCGTGTACCCCGCCAGCCGGTTCCAGCCACACGACGAGCAGATGTTCCAAGGCCATCATCGCCTTTGAAGCTGTGTGATATATCGCCGTCGAACACCATATTCAAGGGTATGATGTACTCAGTGCTGGGTTTAAGCGTCGAGATGGAAGTGGCTCTGCCATTCGCTAACGGCGTATGCGTCTGGAGGGAGGCTAGCGTCAGCAAAACGATGCGTTTTCAGTTTGTGACGTACTTGTTCGACGGGCACAAGCCACGGGCTTATGGCACTGTCGACAACCGGGAACTCTCCATAGTGTCTCCTCCATATTTGTGTCTTCGACTCATAGCGAAGATGGAGTCATCGGAGTAGGCTTTGCTCGGCCCTCTGAAGAGCCTTTTCAGTGTGACCGTCATTGCCATGATCTTCGCCGTGTACCTGATCGCCAGCGGGTTCTCGCTTCGTACCACAGCCTCCCTCCTGTACCAGCTAGGGATGAGTGTGCTCACGGCGCGCAAAGTGCAGCTCCCGAACGCGACCAACGTGTCAAGTTCTCGCGGTTTTCGCTGCTGGGCGTGCACCTCATTCTGTTCCTTGTCAGCAAGTGCAAATCGAAGGTACTATCCGGCCTGCTTGAGCCTAACAGATGGGTAGAGGCGATGGAGCTGCCTGATTTCAACGACGAGCGTCCGTTCCGACTGTCACCGAATGCGGCTCGAGCCGAAATTTATAGCCAGCTGACGAACAACGAACTGCTCTGTAAGGCAAACTTGAAGTCGGTCAAGTCTGGACCTCAAATTGCCTTGGACGAACCGAGAACAAAAGAAACGGTCATTCGAATTACGCAGAATTATCTTCATGCCATGCTGAGACTGAACTCGATCTTAATCGCGAAAATTAACCCCGCGTAATTCACTATCGCTTTAGTCGTGTTTAGCTGTCGACATGTCTCCTATACGGTTAACGTAATCGATATATAGACTTTGCTACGCGTTCGTTCCGCTCGGCGCTTCCCAAGCTTATCCTAAAATTCAAATTCTGATGAGAAAGGATTAAAGAAAAACGAAGATTAGCTGCAGAAGAGGGCGTGTAAGGTTTAAGCAACAATTCATTAGCGGTATGCCAATCGGGCAGCTGCCGAAAACAGAGTGTTAGCAGAAAACCAGAACAGAGACGCTTATTCTAGCAATATTATTTGAGCTTGTGATATCTTTGGTTTTTCATGCTGGATTGTTGGCCAGTACAGAATCTGTGTAAGAGTGCTGCGGCTTCGGGCACATATACTCGAGAACCATATTACTAATTACCATATTACTAATCGTTATTATATAATAAAGGTTATTTCATTCAAAATTCGAGCAAGCTATTCCCGAAAAATTTCGCATACGATGGCTATGTCAATAAACACGGGCGTAGGTATCCATTTGTAATCTTTCTAGCATATTTTATCTAGGTTCTACAAAACTCTATTAATTTAATGTACAATATTATATATATATATAGTTCGAGTCCGTTGGCTCAGACTGGAGAGGAACTCCATGAGGACTTCTGATTGTTGAGAGAAAGTCTCAGTTCCCCGGACTAGGCGATGGAAACCGTTGGCGGCGGTCTGCAACACGTCTCTTGTTTTCGTATAGCCCAATCCATTTCTCCAAAGTCACTGCGTCCGCTCTGAAGAACTCGTCGTTTAGCTGTGCATATTTCCAGTCATGGCTGTCCAAGGACGTCTTCCTATGCAGCTGTGTTTTTGGGGGGGTCTGAGAACGCGTTCCAGGTTATTAATGAAAAATGATCTGGCGGCAAGCGGATGCAATTTGTCGTGGCCACGTAAAGGCTGGTACGTAAAGGTGGTAATACCTTTGGGAAAGACCAGTTCGACGCGGTCGAGAAGATTCTGAAGTCTGCCACGGCTTACACTGGCAGACCTCAGAGCCGTGGATGGACCATAGCAATGCGTATTTGGTTGACTGTTTTGCTGTGACAAGCATTTTTTAACACGAACGCCTAACCAACTGTACAAAAAGAGATATTTAGAGTCCATCCATTTTGTCTTGTTATTATATAATAATAATAATAATGTTATTGCTTAGGAATTTCTCAATCTCACAAAGAGAATAGCGTTTTCAAACTACCTGAGTAGCTCATACGAGCATAGATCTACAGATGTATATGTACGTAATGTTTTTCTGCATAGACTCAACAAAACGATTAGGTTGTGTGAAATCTGTGTGCGACTAACGCAGACGCCAACATAACAACCGACCCTTCGCAGATGGCGACTGCCAACATCGTTTTCTCATTATTGCGGTCCCGCTTCGTAAACAGGTGACTCTGTCACATGCTTAATTAAATTTCAGCACCTCATTTGACTTCTGCAGCGCATTTAGATGACCCAAGCGATATTGTACGTATTCACAAACGCAGATTGATGGAACAGGCTTTACTTCCGCCGTGTCGTCTCAACTATTCGACAGATCCGCATCCCCGAAAAACAGAGTGACCAAAAGGCCCCACCACGTCTTCCTAGCAATGAGCCGTCAGCCCAAGAAACCCCCGCGGGCCGTCAGCCCAAGAAACCCCCGCGGGCCGTCAGCAAGAGTTCCGCCATGGCAAGACGACCGGCACTCCGTCCGGAGCGCCGGTCGAAGCACAGGCCATTTCATTGACTGCTCCGGAAGTCCGGCGAGTCGGGCCAACAACTCACCGGGTGTTCATCGGCCAGGAAGGAACCGCAAATCAGGGTGAGGAACACGCGTTGCTGGCCAACGCTCATTGTCCGTTGTTCATGCGATGCAACGCGAGCTGTCATTGCATTTCAGCTAGCGCTCGGCATCGTCATTGTGATCTGGAGCGGTTGTCCTCGCTCTGGCGAACGCCGATAGCTCGCTGGTGCTCCAAGCACGGACCAGCTCACCATTTGACAGCAATGCCTTGGCGCTTTTGGAAGCTTCTCCTGACTTTTGGGTCATCCCTTGAGTCGCCGCCGGAGCGTCAGATAAACCGCGGTGCCCTTGTGTTCACAGGTCTTCGATGTAGCCAGCTTGCCCGCACCGTAGCGACACACATTCTTCTGCTTCTTCTGAGCAGCTGGAGCGCCGAGCTCCTCAAGCGGCGGCGCTTGTTCGGCTTTTCGTCGCGCTATAGTGTCTTCGCTATCCTCCCGCATATACCATTTCACAGATGTGAGCACCGAGCCAGGCTGTCGGCCTGGGTCAACGCGCGCGTTTGCCGCCATTGAGGAGAACTCCAACACTTCAGCAGCTTCGAGAAGGAGGGGGGTCTATGGAATAGAAAAAGAGCGTAGAAGCCAATTAGTGCGACAGCAAAGAACAATTATAGACACGGATTCGAAACCGCTGAAAGGAAACGCCACGTTGAATACGCGTCAAGCAGCGCGCATCTGTCATACGAATCGGGAGGTTAAAGATGTTGCCTAACCAGCAGAACATTGGAAGGGAGTCATAACGGAGATGTGATATGAGGTGATGATGTTTCGTTGACGATCTATGTCGACGGCCAGAACATTACAAAAAAACTGCTTAAAGGGTGGATGACGACGAACCGGCTGGAACGTACGCCTACGACACCCTCGTATGACAATTGCCTGAGGAGCCGACAATCGAAACGGTCAAATTCGCTTTCCTGGTCTTCGCCCAACAGTTCGCCGGTTCTTGTAGGTCACTTGGAGGTCATGCGCTTCAATAAAGATTGCTGTAGGCGTTCGCCTTTTACCCCCTATCCAACTCTAGCGAAATGCTGTGCCGACATGTGCGTCGTACTTCTGGCCTACTCTGTCCTGTATGTGGGTCACTTCTGATTGTCGGCCTGTTCCATGGGGTCGAAATTTCGCCCGAGGCATCTGTTGTATGCTCATCACTTCCTGATCGAACTCACCGTATCGGCCAGTTACTCGGTATTGGGACCTCGGCGTGTTATCTTCGTAGGTATAAGTTCTTCCTGCTGTTTCACGCATTGCCGTTGATTGCAGTTACCCCGCCATTGGCATCGCATCTTCAGCGAGCGGCTTTTCCTTGATCTTTAGAAAATTATCTGCTCGTCTCTCTTTCTCCCTTGTACTTTCGGCAATTCAGTCAGAGCGCGTCGACAACCGGCGCCGTCGGTGGCTGTGATAGCGAAAACGCGAAGCTGTCCGCAGTTATACGCGGGCGGGTTCCAACGCTTGCGCCTGAAGCACTGCTCAGGCATTGTCAGATAAGTAAAGGTTGTTCTGGGGTGCCGGTAAGTGGACCAATTGGTCGCTTAGACACACTCACCCCGTAGCTTCATTAACAGTGACGACCCGGCTGGACAGGAAGTGGAGCTCAGGAGAGCGGGATGATTTTCATGGCGACAAGTCACGGCATCGCTCACTGTACAGCCGTTTATTGCACAGGCTGAGGTGCCAGCAACGCGCATGCCATTTTGAGGCATCGTAGTAGCATCCGAGAGCTGCGGCCTTCGTTGGAGTTCCTGCCGTTTTCTGCCTCTTCGTCGCCTTCTTCGACTTCCTATGTTCAACACGCGCTTTTGTCTCTCTCGGATACACACACGCAAACACTCCTTCACTCGCTTTCTTTGGCTATATATATATATATATATATATATGTATATATATATATATATA
>MNPL01026273.1:836-33798 GCA_002081605.1 Tropilaelaps mercedesae
TTTAACAGCAGCAAATCGTACTGAAAAGTTAACTCTAAAAAGCCTTTCGGTATTTGCTATTCTATTTGCAATAAGTTGAGTGAACGTTGTAAATACAAAATACACTAATTGATAAAATAACACTTATATGTGCGCTGTGCAAGGCATGAAGCGTTTGGAAAGCCCTTCGAGTTACCGTCGACCTTAACTCCGTCTTTCAAATGCCAACAAGTTAGTTCGAATAGTTTCTTAAGTTCTGCAAACTGAGAAAGCTAACGAGGTGTGTCACATAGCGGGTGTTTCGGAAATTGGAAGATTTTAAACGTTATTAAAATAACGTCAATAAATAAAAAATTAAATATTTGTCGTTAAGATTCTTTTACTTTCGATTATAATCATTTTCTAAATTTGTGTTTTCAGGTTATCTTTCAAGTAATATAAAAATACATGTGTGTGATATATTTCGCTCGGGTTTATTTGAAGAAATAGACAATAAAACTCACACAAGTATGAATCTTGAAGTTTCAATTAAAGACTTGCACTTGTTGGATTTTTATGCAAAAATTAAAAGCCCAACAATTTTTTCTCAGTGCGCCCACACCGATCTTTTGCACTTAACCTAACCCTGTAAGAGTGCAACATTCGTTAAGCATATTAAGTACACTTCCTGTCGAGTTTTACTTTTGTTATGACATAAGACGCATCATTTGCTTACACAAGCCAAGTAGTTTACCTTCTCCGGCTAAATATAGGCCGGTTGCGGAAGATTCATTTTTGATCAAATTTAGGCTTACTTTTTTATTTATTGACTTTTATTAATAAATGTGCGTTTTGGGAGCGTAGGTCTACGATTTTTACTATTTGTGAAGTCGTGAAGAGTTCGTAAAGAGTCAAATTTAGAAGCAACCATTCGGTGGTTTGTTTGGTGGAGTCAAAAATGTATTCTACTCTGTTAGCCTAGTCATCCCTTCTATTAAGCGCGCTGGCTATGTGTTTGACCACAATGCGGGCAATCTACGAAGTTGCGCGGTTGATACCTGTTTGTTTAGATAGGTGAAGAAAATTGATCGTATCCTATGGTTTATATTGAATGTTTAGGCACGAATGGGAGCGGAAAACCTGATAAAAGGACAAAACAAAATTTTTGAATGAATACTTAACTGTTGTGGTAAACTAGCCTACGCTGACAAAAGCATTGTATATTCCAAGGAGAAACTTAGTATGTCGACTCGTGTAGCCTCGACTGCCTATTCGGTGCTTTTAAAGCAGTTTCAGTTGCATTGCGACGTAAATGTCAAGGTCAATTTACTTTCATCTATTGACTACGTTATTTTTCACCTATTTTTAGGCATTTTAATTATTGTAAACGGGGAAAACAGTGTACACGGGAAGACAAGTATTTACTCTCAAGTATATGATTTTCTACTTTTTTGATGTGGTTAATAGAAAAAAATGGTGGACACCAAGCATCACGAGTAAAGGTATTTGCGACACCTGTGTGAGATTCTTCTTACTAAAACCTTGAAATACAAAATTTGAGCCATGGTTTTGGTTTTCTGTATGTCGGGGATATTTCCCGGGATAGCCCCATGGGTCGGCATCCTATTTTACCTGTAACTGGCTACCATAAGCTTCGACTCACAAATTTGTGTTGTAGTGGTACCCTCCAAAACGGCCTTCCGAAACGATATCTAGAGGTCTTACGGGGTCTACCAAGAAGAACTAGCAATGCCGCAGCGCTGGTTGAATGGTATGCCTGTAAGATCGTAAAGGCTGGCATACGCTGAGAGCTTAGCCATATGGGGGCTCCGAAAGCAGTATATAAGTTGCAAATTACATAATAAGCTTCCCGAGACCTTCTTCGAAATTATTCATGTTCAAGTATATTATCTATTTGCATCGCTGCTGTATTTACTTTTGACGCTGCTTGACAAAGGTGCAATGTACACCGCATGCAACAACCTACGCTTCAGCCAGATCGTGTCATTCGTTCGCTTTACGTGTTCAGTGTTAGCAATTCCTTATTTTCTATCGCCTAAAAGGTATCCCATCTCTGCTCGATTCTACTCGCGGCCATTGTAGGCTGTGCCTTGAATGACCGACGATTGCCATATGTACTTTTTATGGCAATGCACTGGTTACTCATCCGAAAAGTGCTTAAAATCAAATGAGAAGCAGCTCCAAGCACAAAACAATTTCTAAAAATATAGATGAGTTACGATGAACATGCAGCGGTCATATCATCAACAGACAGCCGATGCTTTTTTCACCAGCACGTAGTTGTTGCAGAACGCACTTTTAAAGGTATTCTCCCATGTCGCATTTAAAAACCATACATTTATTTAAAGAATGGACACATAATTGACGTTTTTTAATTGTTTACTGTGCCTTTAAATAACTATAATCATTTGTCATCAGCTTACTTTTCACTGTTGTTCTTTCTGTAAATAAAACTGTATTGGTACGGGTTACCTTGCTGCTTTTTTCGGACATATGCTCATGCGCACAGCCGCATGCACGTACACCATTCACTTCAATAACACCGAAGTTTACTATTTGGTACCATTCATTTAAAATTTCCGCTCATTGCGACTAATCAATGCACCCATTTTAGGCAACTTGGCTACGTCTCGCTCCTTAACGCAAACTGCCGCTCTTGAACGACCTTCACGACTAAGCAGCACAAGAACGTTAGAAGGAGGTGCTGACTTCCAATATCGGAAGGTAGGAAGTGCGAGTAGTCAAAGTCATGAGAAACCCATTAATATGGCCTTAGAAGAGGGCGGAGGTGCGATTCCTCCCTACATGCCAATGCAGGTTGGTGTTTTTACTTTTTCTAGACCTTTACACACACACACATAAATATACGTGCGTGTAAGAAAATATATATGTGTATGTTTACGAAAAAGAGGCGTTGTGTATCTCTACCATCCAGCACCCAATGGAACTTCCATATATATGTATATATATATATATAGCTTAATTATTCGCCTTCAATGCCAATGGAATCTCTCCACGAGCAGATGCATATTTTCTTCGATGTAACGATCTGCAACCCATTTATGGGGGATATCCATACGCTGCGTTCTAACCCATTACCGTCACTGGATTAGAAGAATTTTCCTGTGCTTTCGTTATTTGCCCTCTGAATTTGTTTGCATTTGTTTCCTAACTATTTTTTGGTTTGCAGCTTGTAGCCCCATCTCTCTATTTGAGCAATAAGGGGAAATGACGTTGCTTTTTAGCCTAAGATTTTTCCGGCTGATAATGAGTTGGAGGGTTGCTCTATCACTCGGCGTGGTATGTGGTCTCACTTGGGGCTCTATAGAGACTTTTCTTGTGTGTTATTTTTCTGACTCTTTATATCATCCTAATATTCTTCCCAAACACTACAAACAAAGAAAGCATCGCTGTACTCATCGCCAATTGCCACATGAGATTCGTGGTATAGGTACCGTAAAGCTAAACGGATGTTTGATAAGTTTTAATACATTTGAAATAAGGGGTAAGTAAATAGCGCAGTCTAGAAAGCTTACAATTTTCTAATATCTTGGGATTATGGCGTATCTAAAATAGCTATGATGTCCTCGCCCCAATCACTGTGACATTTTTAATTTCCTTTTGCTTATAGTTGGTGTCCATAGTATGCGTGGAATAGTGTACAGTGTTGATATCGTATTACATATCAAGACTGTCTTGGCTCATGGCGAGGTCAATGAGATGCCAAAAGCTTAAGAGATCTATTCCATGTCGTGATATACCTCTGGATTTACCTTACATCTTCCTAACTCTTCGACTTTATTCGCTTTAGCCTCTGTGAACGCAACTGCTGTAATGCGGCATTTGGTGCTTGGGGTTTGCCCCACCGCACAAGGTTTATTTTCGAGAGTTACTATTTTCCGCTTCACTTGATATTTGTATATGATTTAGATAAAGACTTGAGACTGCTAACAAAGGGTTTCCACTTCTCTGCAAATGACTTACAACTCAGCAACATACATCATGTTGCATATCCTTCCTTTTTCATTTTTGACTTTCTGGTCACCGTGTGTGAACTATCGTATGTATTTAAAGGCCTTTGAAATTAATGTTTGGCTGCTTCATGTGCCATTTATGGTCCGGAAAATACTTCGTCCCATGACATTGGAAATTTCTCCGATCTCGAGAAGAGCCTATAGCTTCACTGTTTAGGCGGACTATTTGCATCACATAAGGTGCTTTTCTAGGCATCCTTTCGGCAGTTTCCTTCTGGAATATTTCGTCCACTCGGAGCTGTCATAATCTTCTCATTGTTCTGCTTCTTGACTTTACTAATTTCTAACCTAGCATCTGACCCAATTTTCCTGTTGAAAAATATTTTTGAAATATCAATTCCTGTGACATTTGCAACATACCATTATGGCATCAATGAACTTATTTGGAGGTGCGCATGGCTTTTTGTTTCTGGAGTGTACGTTATGGTTATTTATCAACACGAGGCCGAGACTGTCCACGAATATTTTATATGTTTATCAAAAACGTACTGTTAGCAGACTTTTTTAAATACAAAATATTCTAACTTCTACCACGGCAATCTCCACTGACTAGTACGCTTGCGTTTGTACCCGTTTGTGATATAATCTCCTTTATTTTATTGAAGCTATAACCCTGTCGAGAAGGTGTGAGGGCTTTGTCTTCTTTCAGCCGCATTTGTGAGTGTGAAACTCAATGACACTTTTCGCCCAATCATTGCATTTGATCGAATGGAGCTCGCTCAAAACGTATTAATTGCTATTAATTATTATACTTATGGCAGTGTCTACCATTTTATCATTCTGCTAACTCCTTTTATAACGATATAATACAACGGGCATCCAAATCTGCACGAAGGAATTTTACACCACCTTCATATCACACCTAAAACACGAATGTCGAAATCGGCAAAATATTTCAGCATATCATAAAATACGGATTTAATGTACTACGCTAACGGCAAATACGTTCCAGACACGATGCACGATTAGGGTGACTTTCTTTATTCAGTTGTCCATTTTATCTGCAATGGTCCTACCGAATTCGCCGACTTTACCACCATTATTTCTATTCTTTATCCGTCTTCTGACCCTTTTTTTAATAATATACTACAACGGACATCGCAATCCGCGTAAAGGAATCACCAATATAGCCCTCATAATACGGTTTTTATTAATAATCCTTTCTGCGCTAGCCAGATGCCACGTCAAAGGTAATCGTTAAGACCAAATTTCTTTAGTTGATGATTCGAATGCACATTTTGAAGACAATGCAACAACGTGAAACAATGAGATCCCTACGTAAGCTAAAATGGTTTCAAAAGTATTATATTTGTGGCAACGAGTCGTCTAAAATGAATTCTTTTTAAAACAAAAGAATTCATAAACGTACAAATGGAATAGTAGTTTTATTGGCTCCATCATTTCGCCATCGTACCTTTACCTAGTATAATGGTTGTATGAAGAGAGATGATGAATTTTCGACTGACCAAGACTTTACAGTGTGTACTTTACGGCTGAAACCATCACCTGAAATGCTGCTATGAAACGAAAGAAGCGCGAACCCGTATATGCCTGCCGCTTTAGCTAAACATATAGAATAAGACTCTTTAAGTCAGACGTAAAGGCTGAGTGGGTGGACCAAGAGCTGTTTAGGTCTGAAACTATTGTATCTGCTAAGTTAAACTGAAAGGAAATGCCACACTTAATCGATGAACAATAAGAAAAAACTCAATCGTAAATCTGAGATATAAAAGAAGTTATTTGAAACAGAAGGTTAGAAGGTAGAAGAGAAGGTGGAAGAAAGTTGGTAAAGGGGATATGTATAATGAGGTTAAGAACATTAGCAGAAGTCGTAAAGTTTCTGAAAAATTATTCATAGAAGGCTCCATGAAGCAGACTGGATTCAAATTTTAGGCGCTCAAACAAAATATTTTGGCAAGGTATTTATCGCCTACAAAAAAAAAATGAGCTTCAAAGAGAACGAACTAAAAATTTTAACCTGAGAAGCAGATGTGGTGCAGTTCCGAAAGGATTACTTAGACGGCTTACTCAACCCTATCGCGACATGCAATGCAGGTAATTTCTAGGTTAATTTTCAGGCAGAGTATGTGGCTGCGGTACGCAAAGAAATCGCGTCACTGAAGTCAAACAAAGCTTGTGATAGGGACAAAGTTCGTTTGGGCATGCTCAAGGTCTTGAAGCCTAATGTAGTTAGTTGACTAATCGTATATGAAGCTGCATGGAAAAACGGGGTTGCATTAAAATAATGATCTGAATTTATATATTTGTATACAAAAGGGTATCGCAGAAAGCGTGCCAAATAAAGAGAATTTGTTCCTCGAAACAAGTTCTGATCTTTTTATCTTGCAATAAATGTCTTCTTCACATTTTCTTGCCATCAAAGGCGCAAAACGGTACGACTGGTGTGCATAGAATGACAGTAGAGAGGTTTAAGAGAGCTCACACAGATAGTTGCGGGCTGTGCAGAATCATAGAACATATCACGACATATACATTAGCTACTAAAATGTTTGCTTAATTTATTGTTTAAGAAGCCAATAACTTCGTAGCATTGTGTGGTAGTGTTTAGCAGATTTGCCTAACATATAATATTTTTGTTTTAGGGTGTTCCTGATCGTGCTGTACCCCCTCTAGGAATGAAGCAATGTCCGTCAATCATCCCTGGTATGAACGAGGCCACACCCAAGAAAAACAATTCCTGCAAAACTCAGTAGCAGTAGCGCAATCAAATCAACACAACTTTTCTCGACGTGACCCATAATTAAGAGATCTTCACAGACACGTAAACTAAAATGCAATGTAGCCCCTGAGTAAGAGCGTATAAGGAAACTTATTCGCGTTTTTCGGCTAAAGGAAAATATAAAGGCTTTTAAGTAGTTCAAATTACTCGTTGGAGAAATAAAAGTGGTTTCAATAAATGTTTAAAGAGATTTTTAGCGCGATTTTAGTTTCGGCGCTATTAATCTGAAGCTTACGTTGTTTTGCTCGCACATTGCAGCGATTCTGGCCGGTTAAGAGAGGCTAGTTTTCGTCACCGCGCTTGTTTAACGATTCATAGACCCTAAGATAACCTTAGTTCTCGTACAAGATTTTTGAAACATTTGCCATCGTTAGCATTGATTGTTGAAATTATATTGTGGCGGCGACACCTAAACGATGTCCCTATTCCATTATATTGGAAATGATAGGCGAGGATATTTTTGGCGGTGCCAAATTTGTATTTTTGGTGGTAGACCGGCTGGGTGTCGTATTATATAAAGCAAGCTGAACTCAATTTGCTTTATGTATCGAGGCATCAAGGTGAATAGCACCTTTATGCTCCCTGAAGACAAGCTCTAAAATTCGAAACCTTTTTCCTTGTTCTCGTTGTTAAACACTGGTTCTTGATCCTGACGGCTGCATCAAATGCCGCGGTTTTAGAAGAACGACATTCGGTATCTTCCACGACTAGCGAAAAACCTAGCAACTTTAGCACTGAAAATAATTTCTGTTGATTGTTGAATCCTTGTAGTATAGGACTTATAAGTATCTGCTCTAGTGTACTATCAACCTAGTTAGTTCCAAAGAGTAAAATGCGAGAAAATTATTTCAGCTTTCAGATTATCTTTCGATAGGTAGTGTTCACGTTCGTGCGGATATCCATATATAGCTATGTAATATATACTCGGATAAGAGTACATGACGATTTAATTTGCACCGAAAGTATTTCCGTTAGGTAAGACTTAATTATAATTTGACACTCCCATTAATCTGCTTTATCAAAAATCCACGGCCGTGTATAAGCAGGTCCCTTTGTTTAAAAATAATCTTTTCAGGCATAAATTTTTATCTTGCCAATTAGCTCTAAGCTTAGCGTAGATTTTGTAAATTATATTATTATATTAGGGAGAAGTGTGTATGGTTTCAGAACGATAGTGTATTACGTCGCAATACTGTATCATCATTATCTTATAAAAATTATATTTTTAGTGTATTTCGATGCCTTTGATTAAATAATTTTATTGGTATAAAAGGGTGATGCGAGTACATTCCCCATTTCGATGAATTCAACAGATTGATTGGCGTGATGTGATATTCCATTCAGGGCATAATCTGACACTACTGCAAATGTATTCCTGTATTACTGCGAAAAAGGACATTTCAAGAGGACTTGAGTACGTTTTGAAAAATTGTAAAAATATTTGTATCTGAAAATAATCACACTCATTTTCATATGAAGTAATGAGTTTTGGTTTGTAATGCAATTAATTTCCATGAAGTGTATCTTAATGTTTGTAAATGTTAAACACATCTTTAGAATCAATCAAACTATTGCTTCACTATTCGATTGTTTTTCAATTTTCTTATTTTATACGACGTATAAGACTAGTATTTTGGTTATTATCATCACCAATACAAAGATTCTTAGCAGCGTCCAATGTACTCTAATGGGGTCAACAGAACAAGAAAAATCTAGATAATGCCACTAAAATTTAACTTAACATTTTATTAGAAAACTGATCTTCTTTCTTCGTTTCTAAACTAAGGGGTAATCCATTTGAAGATCACGTGCCCAGATTTTCAATAGTCAAGCGGCACGAGTTCTAAATGTAGCTTTTGGAGGTTGAAGTTGCAGTTCAAAGTTTCGTGTTCTGGACGAAATTTAATCTATTGGAGTACAAAGCTAAATTTGTATCAAATAAGGCGGCACCATAGACAACATTTTGTGATAACCCTGGCGTCATACAGGGCTATTGCGGTGGAAGCTAAGGCCGTTATATCGCTGACTTAAGTAATCGCATGTCTGAATCCTTCGGGTGGGAGATACCACGCAGGAAATTCATCATGTATTTCGAACATCTTCGGCAATGTCGCGTAATACCGTGCCACTAATTAATCAGGTTCTGCCACCAAGGGGCCCCTGTATCAAATATCAAACTAGAGGTCTACCGTAGTCCTTTTTTCCGTGTCTAGCGATTCTTCGTGTGTTCATTTTACTGAAGTTTATAGGTACACAGCCGATGCATCTATCTGGTACCGCAAACCGATTTTCGAGATCCAAGCGTTTCAAGCCTGCGGAAAGTCGACTTGGAAGCTACTAATGACCTAACCATGGCGGAGCTAAAAACAGTAGGTTTAACCGTCACGACGTTATTAAATGAGGAAGAGGTCTACTGCGCCAATGACACTGAATCTCCAGAAGACTCCAGTCAGCGTCGCCGATTGCAGAGACAAGGCATAACGCCGTTTTGCATCCACCACCGACATTTTAATACACTACCAACAATCAAACACGTAATTTTTTTTCGGATCGCCCTAGAAATAATTATATCTATAACAAATGTCTTGCTCTTATTCATGGTCATATCAAAAGATACGTTTCTAAACGTAGGATTATCTTAGTACACTATGTGAAATGAAACTATATGAAATGAAAGCAAGCAGGAGACTCCAAATAATACCGAAGCTTTCTCTTAATTTAAAAAATCCAAAATATTTTTTTAGATATGCAAATAAACGGCTACCAAAGAAAAGCAATATTAATTCGCTACAGGATGGCAACAATGTTATAAACGGTCAGATGATCTCGAAACGTATTCAATAACTTCTTGGCATCCATTCATACTTCTCAAATTCATCCACCTCTGACAGGATAATATAATTCCCACCACAAAACATTCTACCCAATATTTGTTATATTTAAAGAAAAAATTACAGCCCAAATTGCTTAACGGCTAAATATTGCAGCTTTACGCCAGATTCTATACCTCCTACGTTTACAAGAGTTGCGTCCTTAATTGCAGAAGTTTATGCCTACTATTTTGTGAAGCCTATAAGGATGGTGCTGTCCTTTACTATTTTAGATCAAATCTACGAAATCAAATGTTAATAACTATAGGCGTCTTGCACAATTTTCAGTCGCCACGTGTAAAGGCCACGTGTAGTCCATACGCTTAACTTTCTATGATGAGAGGGCCAAACATGATTCCATTAAAGCAATATCCACTGTAACTCAATCGATAGACATGGTGCGTGCAAATAGAAATAAAAATAGTATATAGAAAATATGTAAGATCTTTTTGCGTGAGGCTCAACAGTACTCTTAGTGAGCTTGGTTTCAAAGTGGTGTATGGAAAATAACATGATTATATCTGTCCCCAAATATGCCGCCATATTTGGGGACAAATATAATCTTATTATATATATACAGATATAATCTTCTTGATACGTGCACCAATATACGCTTCATGGAAAGGTGATCCTTGTTATATGTTCAATAAGCGATATCGTGTCGTGATAGGAAATGAGCTAGATTTTAACACACATATTATTGCTATGTTATTGCGATCTTACTGAGTAGTATGTTTCCCTTACATAATGCTTCCTCGTGTCGTGTTCTATTAGATAATAAGCGGGTTTATAATTTTGTACAAATATGAAAATTTTAATGTGATTCCTCCTCCCTCAAAGCACTACATGTGACTTGTCAAAAAGCTTTTAAACCTCCACCTTAGCGGACTCCAGAGAGGGTGTTAATGTATTTGTTTTTTTACTCGCTCTGGGTATTCTCGGCTAAAACTGAGTAATGAAGGAATTAGAAATTACACGAAAATTAGATATAAAATTACAAGGAGAGCACGCAACGTTCAGCTTTTCTTTAATGAATTCAACAACCTTTACCTCTCCTTTCCACTTCCGCACGATATTATTCACTGCTGCAAGCATTAGAACAAACGACGGGTTATACAATGAAGCTCTTGAGTGCGACTTTATTCATAAAGAAAATTGCTGACGATAAGGGCCCTAGCATATGCGTAAAACCCCTCAAGTACTCTGCTTTCTTCTCTATCAAATATGTTCTGGCTTTTCGCACTTGGCTATCACTGGGATGCCCACGAATAACGGCACCTTCAGTGCCCAATGCAAGTAAATTTCCCCAAGACGGTTTACCGACGAATGCAGTGCCGCCATCACAAAATTCTACTTCTTCAGCGATAACCATGTGGGACTGTCTTTTTTAATTATACGTGTTACTCTCACAGATAAATTTCATTTTCGCTCTCAGCCTTTTAATCCACTTTGGCGTGCTTTCTTTATAAGCGCTTTTTTTATAAGAGACTTCCTTGCATAAACAAATTTATCACCGACACTGTCACTGCTCTGCACGGTATCACCCTGAGAATTGACATCCATAAGTATTTTTTAAAGCCTACTTATTACATCCACAATAGCGCTTGTTACATTACGTCGTAAGACGAACTCCCCATGAACGTAAATATACAACGGCGGGAATTGAACCTGTGCACCTATATATTTGACATCCGAGAACCGACATCTAGCATTCACGTAACATCAGCTGGGAGGGCAGTAACAGCTGGATTTACATCCCGCATCTTGACAGTAGAATGTGGCTATAGCACTTGCACTGGGCTGCCCTCGTGCTTGCCTGCACGCCTTGCTCGACATCGACCGGGAATAGTGGCGGCTATGCGGGAAAGCTCGAAAGTAAAGTCTGGACGGGTCGGACTCCCCAGGCTGCTTGCTTCCTTTCGTTTGCCGTCACTTTCTTGTGAATTTCTCGGCCTCAACAGTGTTAGCAAAGAGTACCGGAACACTCCTTGTCCCCATAGGAGCAACCGGTATCGCAACTAATATCTTCTTCATGATAGGGCCAGAGGCGCATGGCGCGTGCAACAAAAATAATGCAAAAATAATGATAAATGATTTTGTGACACAGATTTTAGGTATGACACTGGAGACTCGTCACGAAAACACTGCTTATGAAGCGCGTATCACGCGATCAATGCACTCTTTGAAAAGTCAAGCTTTTATGTTAAAAATTGAGTTGTATCCCGCCTGTGACGCAAGTCTCGATAAAGCCGTCATTTGACACAAATAGCTATTTGGAACATTTTGGAAGAGGAGATCTCTAACGATTATGTCATCGTTGATTACTATGATATTGAGATAAAAAACTAAACTACCTACACAACTCGTTTGTGATGTGCGAGGCGATGGTGTCCGATCATTAGCGCTACGGTAAAGATTGCTATATTTGAAAGGAGGATTTATAGGAACGTTATGTTGTACATATCTGTGATTTAAGCAGAAAAGCGTACGTCGAATTTCACTGTGTCGGGTTTTTCTCTAGCCCTCTCGACCTTGTCAATTCCTCAGGCTGAGAGCACAGCGGCTTCACAGTTGACTGTCAATGCCTTACAGAAAACATGTACGCGAGACCAGCATGAATATTACTAAGAATGATGCGCCCGGTGGCAGCGCCATGTGGTTGTCGCCACATTGTTTTATATCAGGATTGCCACCGATATCAGTCTCCTCAGGCAAGGCGCACTGCTGCATTGCTCCACTAGTCATATTACGTAAGTTCAAGTCACCGTGCAAAAGAGCGAGCTCATCATCTTCACCTACATGTTATTTGTTGAACTGGTGTTTCCGTGGTTTCACATCCTGACCGCTACAGGACTGCCGTGAGGAACCGCCGTATAAAAAAGCAGGCAGTTGATGAAACACATATGCTGACACAAGTCGGCACTGTGATACCGTCCTGAAATATCAGTTAATATAGGTGAAAATGTAAATGGAGAAAGGTGTGTAACTGTCATTTTATTTTGCCTACGTTGAGTCCAGATAGAGTATCGAATATATCGAGTATAATTGTTAGCTTTCTCTAAAGGGTTGAGGCCATTCATTTATAGAATATACGGTATAGACATCGTAGCTAGATGATCGAGCACATCTGATAAAATCAGCTAATTAGAAAAACTGAACTCAAATTCCACGTTATTTTTTGGTCTTTAATGCCCCACAAACGTATTAACATTACAGTTTTAACTTTTTTGGCCCACAGTTTGGTGAGGGCAAGGAACATCATAGTATTATATGTGGAGAGTATAATCTCGCATCAAAAAGGCTATACAGTATAACTAGAACTCGAATCGCAAATATACATTCAAAAATTGATAACTGTATAACCTACCTACAGCTTAAATACCACGCTTTTGTATTTTGCCTCTTTCTCCTTTAGGCACTCGCGTACTGTGGGGGTCAGTACAATATCCATAGCAAATGTCTAAATATTTTTTGAAGATGACCATCAGCCAACATTTAACGTCCACGGTAGCAGTTTTTGCATTACTTCGTAAGACGGACCCCATATAAATGGTAAATGTACACCGGCGGGGATCGAACCCGTGCACCTACGTGTCTCCTCCGGTCGCAAGGCGTATACGAATGCACAATGTGCACCGTCGGGGATCGAACCCGTTCTACGTGTCTCCTCCAGTCGCAAGGCGCATACGAATGCACCCCAGAGCCACCGAGCTCGCCTACTCGCTTAGTCTATCTAGCTACACTTCGTAAGACGGACCCCATATAAATGTAAATGTGCACCGGCGGGAATCGAACCTGTGCACCTACATGTCTCGTCCAGTCGCAAGGCGCAAATGTCTAGCTGACAATAACAGTATAATAACTACTCTTCAAATAAGATCATCGATATTTTGATACATATAGAGAATATAATGATAGAATATAAATAAAAAAAGAAAGACAAAAGATAAAGAGCTTCGGCAGTGCATCAATAACCACAGGGTAATTATTCAAAAAGTATTCTTTTAAAACACGCTCAAAACAGCTGATCGAGCTAATGAGCTTTTTCAAAGCGAGAACAAAAGTACGACAAGAAATATCGCATACCAAAGATGTGAAAATGCACTTGTGACATTCAAACAAGCAGCTCCGAATTGTGAAGATATGAGAAATAGTATTATTAAAATCTGAATACGGTTGGGATCTACAACAGTAATAACTGTGAAATAATGGAGTGAACCAAAAGATAACGAAAATCGGATAGAAATAGAACCCACAATGCGTAGAAACGATTGAGGAAGTTATATAGCCAGCAGGAATACCTACACCTGCACAAAGAACTCACCGAAGATGCGGGGTGCGATCCGATGAAATTGTCAAAAATTATTAACCAAGAAAAAAGACAAAAAGTTAAATGGTGATTTATCATATTTATTATACCCTCAGTTATTATCACAAGATACATTTAATATCTATATTGTAGATACATAGTCAACAAGTTCATCTACTTATTATCTACATATCAATAGGCGTTATATAGAAGGCACGGCGAGATGATAATCCCGATTCAAGATGTTCTTTGCTGTTCCAACGTTGTTACTTGCTACGTCGCTGCACCACCACATCTTAAGGACCAGAGTCCACAATGATACATTCTGCAATTTGTGTATTTCTTATACGGAGGATGATAAGTGGAGAGTTTTTCACTAGGCAAATTACCAACCACCACAAAATTCTATCTAATTTCTAACCCTAAGCTCAGTTCAATGGGCGCATCATTTTCCTCCGCAAGAAACAATAATGCAATTTTGTTGACCCAAGTTAGAGCCCAAGTTTGACCCCATGACCCCAAGTTTGAACGGGAGAACATGCAACGAAACTCAACTGTATATTAGCACTGAATGCTTATATAATTCACTTTAGTTTCGATGTACGTAAGGGCTTAGCTATTTGTGATATTTCTAAACAATGTTTTATTTGTGGCAATAAGGGGTTTCTAAAAGTGTTTTTCTACGCAGAAACTTTCAAACAAGAGTATGCCGCTGTGGCCTTGGAGTCGAAAAGTCAATATGATGTGAGCATTTTGTAGTCGAGAATGTGGGATTTAACTTTGTATAGACGCTTGAAGCAATTTAGGTCTCTTAGGAGCGTATTATCTATTATGTGAGACATTATCCACACTTTTTTATTACTTGAGTATTACCTTATTTGCCAAATTTAAAGATAAAACTTCAAATAGTCAATTAAACAGGCACATGATTGCAGAAAACGTATCAGCTCTCAGCCAGTTGATTATATCTGTTTAAATTTGATAAACTTTGTTGCATAGGAAAATAGGCAATACAAGATATCATTTTTTTGAGTCAGTGCAACCGAACCTTGGATTTAAAGATATTGTACAAACGGTAGTTCAAGTTCCGGTGTTTTAGAAGTAGTTTCAGCAATGTCGATTGTGTGGTAAAGCAATTCGGTTTTATGTTGTCATCTCTTACGTGAAGTACATAGTGTGCAAGGCAAACCAACATGCTCCGTTTTTTAATATTTTTGAATGGTTTCGAGGAAAATAATTTAATGGCTTGTGAAATAGTGTGAAACGACATTCAACCAAAAAGAGTTAAAGACACGAAGTACAGCGTGAAATAAAGGCGATATAGACACTAGACAAATCAATCGTTTTGCTGTACATTTAGTCAAGTATCCACTATAGTTAAGCAATAAAAGGCAGCAATATAAGAATAACTAAAGTGCAAATAAGAAAAAGAAGTGAACTTGCTGGTGTTAGTACTGTAACGTAACGAATGAAATAAAGCAGCAACAACAATTTTTGATAAACCCAGAGGGAAGATACGGCGTATCCGCTTCGCTTCACCATACCACTCGCTTCTAAGGGAATCACGTAATGAAAATACTTATTTTCTTTACTTTTAGTCTGTTGACTCTCATGTTCGTCATTGGTACTACACGGCGATAATAGTGGTATCTGGCTTCTTTCATGTCAATGGCTATCGGAAGTACGCCGCTTGGTGTAATATCCACAGAAGTATTACCAATAATTATTAAGTATTTAACTCGGCGTTAGTCGTTCAATTAATAACTGTTCCATTCATTGTATAAATCCGTTAGATTTAGTGAAGAAGCATAGAGCAATCAATTATCATAGCACTTCTCGTAAATTACCATGGTACTTACAATACTGGCATGTCTAGCGTAGGCATACATCATTGGTTAGCACGAGTCTTCCCGATTAAGAATTAGAATGTGTTCCCTTTATTGTACCGCATCTCAGTCGGAGTGGATCATTGCAAATGCGCATATAATCATTTGTATATTTTTAGATGAACTGCTGCGTAAAAAAACCTTTAAATGTAATGATTTCTCTACGACCCCCATTCTAATCAGGAATGGATCACGAGCATATTGAGCTAGTATGTAGCCATCATCATACAACTGGGCGAACCAAACTAGTTTTATGCTTCATGTGTTTGTCTGAAGGCCGATCGGCATAGCATACATGTCAACTCGTAATACGCAAAATCATTGTTACCCATTTGCGCAAGGCGTTTCTCCAAGTGTAGACTAGCCAATACGGAGATTCAGTTCACGTGCACGCTAGTACTTGATCATGTATATTTTTCTGCACACTTTGCAAATGTACGCTTTTTCTTCACGCCGTTAAACCATCTTCATAGTATACCTTGTAGTGTACATGTTTTATATGTGTATATACGCTCATAGTTTTGGGAATCTCTTTTATTCCTATTCATCTTGAAAGCTGTTACCATCAACGTGGTATACGACTCTCAAGTTGCTGGTTTTAGTTTGCTTTGGACAACTACTCGGCTCAATGAAGAAACTGCTTTTACATACTAATATGAATCGTAGTGATAGACAGCTGGTGCGCAGCACTTTTTCTAGTATCTCCCCATAGCTACATATCAATATTCAGCAGTATTTGGCCATTCGAAAAATAATCTGCTATTTTATGTTAAAATTATTTTATAAATAAGGACTTTAGCTACAAACCTTGTTGGCGAGTTCTGTTTTATCAACCTATTCGTACCATACAGGAGGATCCCAAATTACCGAATGGAGTTTCTATTTACCGCAGAATTCAAATGCGGCTGTATTTCCTACACCTGCTGACAATAATGATAGTAACATGCCAGTACAGGCCATCTCATTCGCGATGTTTGTTTGTGCCAATATATTTTGGTTGTAGATGCTGAAATCAATGGACGTTGTATCATAAGCCTAACATATGTCATCGGTTATTGCCAACAATATGCAACATATTGATATTAAAAGCAAAAACTGGAAAAGTTGTAAACATATTATAGGCCAAACAAATGCGAAAATCGAATATAGCTTCCACCACAAAATAGAGAATTGAACACTCTGCTTTATACCCGAGTTCACATCGTTTCACGTTTCTTCCGGGTTAGTTACATTACACCATGCAGATTCGAACCACAGCATATTGTTCTGGTGAATTTTGAAATGTTCGTTTGATATTTTATCTGTATCTACTTCCACGATTGACAGTGCTGCTGTTACATGGCTATCTTTTTTATCCGCGAAATCGCGAAAGTGTGGAAATAGTGCAACGTTAGTAGCACTTTTGCTGTCACTTTGAGTGTTGAGCAGGGATCAATGCAAGCTCGACTGTGAAGCCATCGTATCGTGCGACTTTTTCTCAGTCCTCTTCGCCAGTTTCTCACATGTGTAACGAACCGGCTGCAATGTACCGCGCCTCTCCGTGACGCTTCCATTGTGAAGGGCGATACTTAATCAGGAGCTGCCCGCTGGCTGATCTAGGGTTGCGATACGCATAAACCAGCCAGCCGACAAGCACCATTACGAGCACGACAAGAACGAGTAGCGCAGAAAGACCGCCAGCGCCTCCTCCACTGCCTGCGGAGCTTGTTTCCGCGGAAGCGGCTGAAGCACTTCCAGCGGCCGCCAAAGCATTCGATGAGCCTCTTCGACATTGGTCCTTCTGTGTCTGCAAAACAGCAGGAAACAGGTTGGTCTTTTTAATAATCAAAAACAGATCAAATTATATGAATTAATTAGTTATCAATTTTGTCTACCTAAACCTTCATTATGATTTGAGTCGGCTTATGAATAAGAACATTTTTAAGGCAACGGTAATTAATATTAAAATTAGCAAAAAATTATATGAAATTCCTTTGTTGTTATTCTAAAAATTAAAATACTACAAATGCATATAATCGACATGAATTGTATGCCGTGAAATCTTGAAAGTAAGGGATTTTATTAATTTTTTAAGATAGGAAAGGATGTTCCAAAAATATTAAAAAGTAAACTGGCATAACACTTTTTATGTTACAACGAGTTCTTATATTTTTAAAGCAGTACTCCACCTGACATATGCAATGCCATTAACTAAGCTATGCTCGGTCCTATACACTTCTGCTATAGACCAATAACACAGTAACGCCCCATTTCTTTCATCGCCGACTTATCCATTTACTCTAGAAATTATTAAATAAAGTGTGCGTCAGCAACGGTGACAACATTTTGCAAAAATATGAAAACTCGACGGATATATTTCACTTTGTTGATTACAGAGCCAGCATAATCAAGATGTATTTGCGATTTAATTTAATTTGCTCGTTGATTATTTAACTCATATCAGTACATATTTAACATCTTTCTTTCTTTTTCTTTCTACATATTTCTTACAAGTTCTTTGCAGAGGTTTTTCCTGTAAGGAAATCTTTAAAGGAGGTAAAGTATGCTGTAGGGTCAATGGTTACGAAAATGACCATCCTTGTAAGAACGGAAGCCCCTTATGCGATCTGGAATTCCTATAAAAACCTATATTTAACTGGAAAAAAGTCTATGAGAGAGTATTTAAAGCCTTTATTAGTAAGATCATTTATGACGCTTGTGGTGCTAAAATATGGGTTAGTCGCATAATACACAGACTACTGTGTTAATATATAATATTGGTTGATTAGTATGCGATGGTATGGTAGTATGTAAAGTGTTAGGCAACAATTCTAGTTGGAATTGTAGAATGGCAATATAAATAGTAGTAGTAAAACTTACATATACATTTTACACTGATGTAATATTATTAACAAAGAAAACAATGTGACCTTTTCATGTTTTTGTTTTGGAATGTACTTTTGGCGTTTTGATCATTTTCGCATCCAGCTTTCGATGCCGATGCTTCAAGATGTACTATTTTAATAGCTTAATTAGTTCTATGCGCGGCCTTCGATGTCCGTGTTTCGGATCGTGCTGTGCGGGATACTAGTGTTTGTTATGTTTTTTTGACGTTTCGACGACTATTAGTTTTACATATGCTAGCTTACTTAGAAATTGTGCACACCATATACGATGTGAGGCGTTGTACTTGAAGTGGCTTTTTGTTTCAGGGTGCACTGTGGAGAATATTTTCGTGTACTGTAGAGTCTGTTAGTGACTGGCTACGCGCGGTTTGCGAAGTTGATGTTTAAAAGTGTGCTGTAGGAGTAGTTTAACGATTTCTACAGGTAGTCTTCGACGTCCATGTTTAATTGTACGTTGTGGGGAAAAGTTTAGTGACTACAATATGTGCATTTTCCATGTCCACGTTTTGGACTACTTTGAATTGGCTTGGCGGAATTGAATTGGCTAACCTAGATTGGCTCTTCTCGTGTTTGTCTGCTAGTTAATTTTGACGAAACGTTGCTCTCAAACAAAGGTGACCGTGTTGATTTCAAGCTGCTTTAACTGTTTGATTTTAAATGTGTATTCCTTTTATAAAGAACAATATCATAACATTTTATGTTGTTAGAGTATTCATGTTTTGCCGTTTTGAGCTATTTGATTTGTTTGCGTGGGCTGATAAATAAGAGTCTGTGGATATGCCAAATTTACGCCTTTAGTTTCTTCGGTAAGTTTATCGGCTTGTTCGGGGCGATCTTCTTCCATAGGCTTAGTGGTCACGGAAAATTGTGTACAACACGATTAGCGAGGACAAGGCTGTGAAGCGATGCCTTCGATACGCGACCCTTACCCCTGTTTTCTGCATGTATTATGAGAAATGGTTTTTCGTATCATGACAAAGTTCATTGACGGCACTGCAATTTATTGTAATGCCGTTAACGAACGCCGTTATTGCAATTTGGTTCTCGTCGAAAAAAGAACAAAATGTGGAAAGATAAGTTCGGTGAATTCTACATGCCATATCAATGTTTCCGTTTCGACATGTGCGGTAGAAAGTGTTGAGGCAATTTATGCTTGCTGTTTTCGATGCTCATGTTTTTGGAGTTTTCTATAGGGTCCAGTGACATTTATCTCAGAGTGTATTATAGGGGGCAGGTTAGCGGTTTTTACGTATGAGGTGTTTACTTGGATTTCTCTGTATAATATACGATGATTATGTTTCAAGATGAGCCTGAAAGATATCTTAGTAGTGTTTATGTGCAGTTTTCATTGTACATAGCCACTGGGGCACAGTTCAGTACAGCGAACTATATTGCCTATAACTTCTTCTATTTCGCTTCACAATTTACCAATTGCGGGTCCATTTTCCAAACTATTCTTTAAAATGTTATTTACGGCACCGTGCAACATGACAAGATGGTGACCCCAGAGGCGTTTATACAAAGCGAATTTATTCGCCGATATTTGACAAAATATTCTATAATAAAATGCCTCACGTTGCTGCAGCCGCTTGAACTTCTTGTGTTCCTTCTTTTTCACGTGTGTTTTGTTCGCGTTTCCTCTCTCAGTCGTAGTTTGTTATATGCTGGCGACGATATAGTTGCTACTATCACCAAAACAAAAGTCAGATGACTGCTCTGTTTCATTTACACTAACGTCATTCGTATTCATTCGTACTTTTGCAGAGGAGTCATTGTTTTTCTCCCCTGCACCATCATCACAAAAGCTACTAGACAAAGCCAGCGAGACTATGACTCATGCGAGCGAGTCCATAGTTTGTTGAGAAAAGAATAAGTCTAGCTTAGTGGCTTAATGCATCCGCGTGCACTTTATTACCTAAGGACCACACATTGATGTTCAAGTTCAAACCCTGCCGTCGTGCAGTTACACATCTGGGATCTGTCTTATGAAGAAATGCGGAAGTTATACTGTGAAGCTTAAATGAGAACCGAGGGATAGTCTAAAAAGCTAGCGGGAATCGATGAACGAATATCATTTGAGAAGCGGAGACGGAGGTTGCACACTGATGTTGAGCAAAAATTAAAGTATCTTCTGCGCATTCATAAGCCGGTTAAATTAGCATTTGATTTCTTATATATGTATTTATATATATAACCTTTTTTCATTTACATGTCTCCAATATCCTATTATTCATGTGTCTGCATCCTTCGTCGAGGTTAATTGGAATTCATTTAAAATGTAGAAGAAAAATTGATGTAACAAAGTGTCATTTTAATACAACATACCGTAGCATTTTCCTCGCATTTATTATTAATCCAACTTTGACGATGCCGATCAACACCTGAAGAACACCGTTCCAAAACGTCACACCACGTGCAGTTGAAGTTGATTTGGGCTGTTGTACATTCTTCGCAAGTAGTCAAAGAAACACAGGTAGGCAGCGCACGTATCACTATCGCCGTATGTGAGTGCAGCTGGTCTGATTTTTTGCTAATCGAATGATATTCATAGATTGTTTTTCGCTTCAGGACTGAACAATCGAATAGCACACACATAACAACAATAAAGAAAATTGTTGTACGTTAGTTTTTTTTTACTACGTCTATGTTTGCGGAATAGTTTAGTGATTTGTATGCGTGAATTCTGATGTTGAGGCTTCGAAAAATCTTGTGGGAATAAGTCTGCGATTTCTGCGTGCGGTTCTCGATATCTATGCCTCACGGTGCGTTCTAGAACGGTGTACAGCATGATTTACGATATGCATGCTTTGAAGTACGCTCTATTAAATGTTTTCTAAGTTCCACATTCAGCTTCTGAGGATTCATGTTTCGAGGTCTGGTGTGACAGTTAGGTTAGTATCTTCTACGTGTAAATCTTGATGGCCATATTTTGCAGAATATTAGGAGAAATATCTTGGTGAATTTTACATGCGTTCTTGATACTTATGTTTCAGAGTGTGCAGTAGGGGATAATTAGTTAAATTCTACGTGCGGTTCTTTATGCTCATTGTTCTGGAAGGTGCTGTGAGTTATAGTTTAATGACATGTATTTGCGATTTCCTATGTCGGTGCTTCGGGGTGCGCTGTGAAAGATATGTTAGTGGAAACCAAAATAAACATTTTTATTTTTTAAGGCATATATCAAGTTGTATAAAAAATATTAACCTAACTCGACTCAAGGCAAGCAGCGCAAACAAAGAAGCCAATTTAGACGAGCGTACTAGAATGAAATATTTGTTCGTGTGATTATTTTCGGAATATTGTGGGCCGCGCCAGAACCTGACCTTAATGTTACATCTTTGAAAATAAACTTATTCACTTCGGAAAAATATTTAATATTGCAATGAATTTTTATTTTTTGCGGCTGTATAATTTTCATGTGTTAAACTTTCGATTACATAAGTTAACGGAAGAAAATTTGTAGACTTGGTTTGTTTGATTTTCTATTTGAGTTACTTTTCATCAATTTATGATCAAAATTTTAAAGCTCAAGATTTTTTAGCACTGAAGGCATTATGAACAATCCAATATTATTATTACCTAGTCATTCGAATTTCGGATAGTTGTTTAATAAATAGGTGCGATGGTGTGATAATATACAGGGCTAGATGTATATATCTAGGACGTGCTATAGGGGTTTCTTTATGATTCAGTGATTCTTTATGTTCATGTCCTGAATGTGCTCATAATGCCTTAATAGTTTAGTAGGATCTACTCGCGATTCCTGATTGTTTTTTTATGATGTTTACATGCGGTTCATGCTTCAGGACGAGTTGTAGGCAATCCCGTGATGATTTCTTCGTGCTTTTCTCCATAATTCTGTTTTGCGTGTGCTGTATTAAACGATTTAATAATTTTTGCGTGCAGTTCTTGATGTTGCTGTTGCAAGACGCGCTGTGGAAAGCGCTTTAGTGAATTATACGTGCAGATCTTGATGTCGGTGTTTTGGAATGTGCTATGAGAAGTATCGTAGCGACTTTTACGTCCAGTTCTCGATATTTATACTTCCAGGTGTGCTGTAGACAATATAATATTGAATACACTATTGGATGAGATAAAACTCAGATGAATTAAAAGCCTGTACGATTTTTAAATTAACGAATTCCGCCAATTTGAGTTGACGCGTCGATTTATTACGAAGATTTTCGAGGACGAGTTTTTCCATAAGGACAAGGTCGAGACAACCTTGCCTTGGCTCGAGTCGCACAACTCTAAAGTGTAATAGTTTTTAAAAACGAAGCAGAATGCTGAAAACGCGAGAGAGACGGCTAAGCGCTCAAGACAATTATCGGACCCTTGCTAGCAGTGTGGCCGTCTCGAGCTAAATTGACCAATATAATTTAGTCTAGTATATTACTGAAGTCTGTTTATGTGTCTGTTTATTACATCGATACCCTTTCGATGAAATTTGACACAAAATTAAACCTAGTTCAAAACGCGTTAATTTTTTTAGATTTCATCGATCCAAAGCGCACCGTGCACGTTAAATTTTAGCTCACGGTCAGCCCTAAAAAATATTTTTAGATCTAATCGACCCAATATCAACGAATTTCAAGGTATTTCTAATCCAGCAAAGAACAATGCTAAACAGAGAGTTTATGTTATATGATTTGTTTTTTGCCACTTTAGAGTATTTAATCCGTTTCCCGTGTTGTACCATAGAAGTGCCTTAAATGTGCCAGTTATTTTTCTATATTTTCCTTTTTTTTGCGTTCTTCCCGAAAATAATTAGCGATTGGTAAAATGATTTAATCTTCGTGCAGTGCGATGAAGAATCTAATGGTAAAGTCATATTTGTTATACCCAATATTATGTTAATAGATTAAAATGTTGGTAACAAATAAAATGTTGGTTTATCGACGGAGTTGAAAGTACTACATTGTTTACGTTACTGTAAGAGTAATGATCAAAAAAGCTCAATTGTCAGTAACACTTAGCTTCACGATTGTAATTCGTCCAGGATTAGTGCAGGATCATACATAACGTTTAAACTTGTGAAATGAAACATTAACCAACGACAAGCGACTTCAAAAGCGCGCCTAGACTAATTCGAAATGAAGAGAATTTTAAACGTAGTATACCGACGGTGTCATAATACTGCCAACTTTACGAGGAACCACAATACGGAACCTTATCGTAATTTGCTTCAATAAAAAGTTTTGTTTTTCCATCGTTTTGTATTCTGCGATGCACAGAATCAGAAACAATTAGTTCGCCCGCAGCAACTGTCGAAAAATTCGTTAGGAATCGGTGAGAAAAACTCGTTTTCACGAGAGCATAAAACTTCCTTTTTCCACGTTTGAACACTCTGCAATATCTCGAAAATGCTCAGATCTTTGCAATAGGTTCTCCATTTTTCAAGATATTACCAAGAATTTTTACTTTCTAATAGAAAATAAGTCTGAAACCTAGTTTCATATATCTTACAATTATAGGAATACCTTATACTGGTTTGTTAAACTCTAGCAATCTTTGTGTTATATCAGATTGTTCCGAAAGGTTTTCGCTTTGAAATTGAATATTCCAATTAATACTACAGCTCCCGCAATTACAACATACTACTGTTTTTCCAATCAGTAATTATAAGCTTGGAATAAATAAAGCTTGTACATAAACCGGCATATACTCACGAAATACAATGCGATTGAAGAGATATGCATCAGAGATTCCAACTTTGACAGGATGGTTTTTCTCAGCTATATCAGAAATAGCGATAGGTATTTCGCGGTAGACAAAGACAATGTCACCGTTTGCTTGTAAAATTGTCTGAAATGTGAAGTTACCGGCTTCCGGTTTGTCGTCCAGGTGTACATTGCGCCACTCCACTACGAATATAGTTCCTGTGTATTGAAATGCAATGAATAAATAAAGGAACTTCAAGAATATGAAGAAATGAAAACTAAATTTGGGCTATTATTCTTTAGAAAATTCTAGTTTGTTATATATTCTCAAGAATTCCTTGTGATTACAAGGTTTCGTAGTTCTTAAGAAACCCTTCATAAGGTAAGGGTAAAATTCTTACCATTGTCGTAATACTTTAGAGCAGACGATGAATTGGCGGATGCTTTGAAGTTGGCCATTAGTGGCGCAATATACTGCGTTGCTGCAAGCCACATATGCAGAGCATAACCGACGTAAAGAAAACCTCCGGTAGCTATTGTTACGTTGTTGATCGGATGTCCGTAGAACGGAAAGGCGAATGTCAGGTTTACTGTCTGAACAATACATATAATAGTAATGTAATAGAGAAGAAAAAATTCGTCAGTCGATATGTGACTCGAAAATAGCTACTAATTAAGAAAACACGAAATATGAGTTTCATACTAATACACAGGACTATTATGATACGAAATGTTTTTAATATTCAGCTTAGTGCTCCCGTATATATAGAGAATGATTAAAATAATTTTGATACTTGTTTGTTAGCGATACAAACCATAATTGACCTTTTTGTATTTTAATACAATCACAGTTTAAAATAAAGTAATTCTCGTAGAAAACTGAGAAAAATATAAACGTGTTACATTATTCTTGTTATGACAAATAGCTGTTCAGTAACATACCGCTGCTCGCCGATAGCTCTCACTAAGCATATCATGCGTAACGGCTTCTGGTAGGCTATCAAGGTCTATCCAAAGTGCATCAGCCTGAGCTGGATCCGTAACTAATGAAGAGTTATAGTACTCATGCGCTTCATCTGTTTGGTTCGTATATCCCGGCGCTATGCTGTATTCAGAAGGCATAGTCACCTGATAACGGAGAAAACCAACACACATTCAAGTTAACTAACCGTTAAACGCTTTATTCAAGTTATTTTTAGATACTTCCATTTAATCTATACGCAAATTATTATCACTTAAGACAATGACCGCCACTGGGGTTTGGGATTCCACCCTATTTTGCTCTGTAATCGCCTACCGTCTATTGAAAAATCTGAAGGGTATTTTTACTCAATAGAGCGCAGCTTTCATGTATTTCATATTCATTTTTAATTTATTTTACTATTGTCGCTTTACTTTTGACAAGCAATATTCTTTCAGGGTGTTGTATTCTATTTCAGGCCGACATTGATACATATATTAAACATGACATCATTTGCATAAATTGATACTCAGAAATTTTTAGGAAATTAAACAATTACATTTAGGAATATCCGAAGATATATGTTACTAAAGGGTGAGCAATAAAATTGAAATTCCCATATAATTCAAATATCAGCTTTGAAGGGTGTTTTCTATCGAAATCAGAACACATTCTGTGAAAAAATAAAGGTCGAGCAGTTTTCGCAGCTTTTTTATCTTTTATCAGAAAGCCTTGAGTTTAATTTAATGTAAACTTATATGATTATTTAAACTTACATCGTTTGTTCTTGCTGCAGGAACTGACAAATGCGATTCCTGTTTTTCGTACCAAAGGAATGAGCTCAAAATTTGAAATATACACACAGGAGGAAATAGAAGGATCATTTGTAAGCTAAATAAAGCTTCACTTTTTACTACCACTACCTATGGAACTCATTATGTCTCGCCCTGTTTCTTACTCTAACCATTTAGTTTCAGCAAAAGTCACCCAAAATTACCTTATTTACCTTATTATTGCATCCCCCAAATTCCAATAGAATCTGCCCACTTTAAAATGTTGCTACCATAAATACCCATGTTAAAGAATAAATAGCAAATATCTTGAAGCAGAATCGTATTCAAAAATCGCATTTTAGATTCTCTTGAAAGTCGACAGGCACCGCACGGAAAACGCGGTTTCGAATAAAAGCTTAATGTCTTGATGCAACTTTTTTGTGGGTACACGTACGGAATTTTTTTATTTTAGTTGAACAATTTAAAAACTGGAAAATGTACCCAATCATGTACTCAGAGTAAAAAACACAATTCACATGAACAGCTCAGCATACGGTCCAATACTAAGTCATACCTCACTAAAAGAGCTAGCTGTTTTCACATTTTTGAGAAGTTTTGGTAAAGATAAGACCACCCATGGTTAACCTTTGAATTTATTTTTCTTGACATTTTTTTCCAAAAGGGAGGTGTTATCATATACACCATATTTGCACTATATAATATGCACAATAGCATTCGTGACTTAGGCCTTATCGCTAAGTCATGAACCATTCACTCTTCGCTCTCACTCGTAGGCGTCATTATTTTTTAATGCTTTCTTTAGGTGGGTCCTGTATGTGCTTGTTGACTTATGAATTTCGAAACTAGCGGGCGCTGGCTTCAAAGTCTAACTGTCCAAGTCCCATGGAAGTGAATGGTTTCACATTATTTCTCCGAAACTTGGCTGGGATATGGCAACTAATATTTAATTGCCAATTAATATAATTCTCGCGGGAGACATGGCCTCCTACCGGGAGCGTCCCTAGGTGGCGGATAGGGGAACGCCTGTCAGATATGGCAGGTACCGGGAAATTGAAATACCCGGCGCAGACCAACCACACAAAAGAGGCTTCCCCAGGACTTCAAGTCTCAACGGCCGGGCTGAGGCACAAGATCGCGTGTGCGCTGCAGAACGTCCGACTCAGAAGGCGGAGGCGGCCGGAATTCGGAGGCGAAAAGCTTTGGTGAAAGTACAGCTTTAAAACTAGACTTGTACTTCAGGACTGTGGATAGTACAGAGCCCAAGGCAGCCTCGCCACTGTCTTGGCTGCTCTATCATCCACTGTAGGGAAAACTGACCGGCCCGCCCGTAGGGCCCGCTCTTGCATTGATGGCACGAAGCTTATAGGTGCTGGAGGGGGCCTCGAAAGGTTGGTCGGTCGGGTGACCCATCAATCCTAAGGGTGCTATGGTGCGGGGTTGCGCCAGGGCGGGATCCCATTGCGATCCAGAAGGTGGACTGCCGGGGCCACACCAAGCTTAGTACCCCTAAAGGACGTCCGCCAATCCATCTGCGCTCTTGGAAGGAACGGGGATCGAGATGTAGATCAAAGGGATTAAGATAAAATATGGAAAATACATTCACAAAATATGCTGGTATAGTGCATTCAGCCACAGGGGCTTCCCACCCTACCGGAGAAATAGAGGAAGATCAGGCAGGAAGTCTGACAGTCGACCACTTTAGAAGGGGAGGACTCGTTAGAACCCTGACGCAGGTCGAGATTAAAACGCAAACGTCGAGGTTCTCGGACCAGATGATGATAGATCTGACGGAACCTGGAGGAGCAACCCCTTTTAGGTCAATTAATAACAAGAGGATGCATAACAGCCCAGCCGAACTTGCTAGGGAAAGAGAGGAGAAAAAGAGAGTAGAGATCGCAACGCCAGAGAAGCGACAAAAGTTCAGAGAGTTACTAGACCATCGGCAATGTATCAACAAAAAACTAGCTCAACTAAACGAACAAGTTAAAAGGTCGGAAAAGACAGCTAAGAGCAGCCAGAACAGTCTGATTACTCTTAAGATCGGGCTTGCTAGTCTCAGGATATTTACCGAGAAGATCACCGGTGAGATAAAAGAGACTGCCTAGGGCTTCGAAAAGGCGTGAAGAAGGGCTATACATGAACAGGAAGGGGCAGAAGCCTTTATGCAAGACCAGGTGGAGAAACTCATAAAGGAACTAGCAAAAAAACCAAGATACAAGAAGCGGCATAGGCTAAACATAGAGCAAAGATGTCCGAAATGGAAAGGCTCGTTGCCAGACTTTCAACTGAAGGGCTCGCTTTAAAAGCAGAAGTAAAAAGAGCCGAAAGGCGACACCCCACAAATGTAGGCGAAACGCAAACTGTGGACCCCAGTACTCTGGGAGAGATGTGCAAGATGCATGATGTTACGAAGAGACTGGACGCGGCAAAAACGCACTGAAGGTCATGAAAGAAGAATGGCCCACAGCGCTGTTCAAGCAGACCAAGGAAACAAGGTGTAGCATCCTAACAGACCGGAAGGCAAGAGCAATCCTTATAGAAGATGAAAGTGAAACGTGAACGAAACACTGCGCCAACTGGAACTTCAGTTTCCGTGCTTAAGCAGAGTGCGCACAGTCCTCCAAGCGGGAAGAGTGGCCCCAGCTACGTCACGCGACAGGGTATTGATTGAAGGCGAGAAAGTACAAAAGTACGAAGAGACAACGCCCAGGGTAATTACTGTGGCAAAACTAAGGAAGCACGAAGAGGCTGACTGTGAGTCGATTGTGAATGTACAGAGAGTGGTTGACTTAATAGAGGTTACGAACAAAGTGCTACTAGTGGACATCAGAGAGGGACAACGAAATGGGCTTGCAGTGGCATTCCCAGAGCAAGTCTAGAAAGACTTAGCCCGAGAGGTGTTAGATACTGCGCTAGCAAACATGAAGGAATGGAAACCAAACTTTGCATCAAGGATGAGGGCGGAAAGAAAGGCTATAAGAAGCGGACCGAAGCAAGAGAACCAGCAGTGGTACGCACAGGAACCATAACAACCAAAGAAGTACTAAGATTGGCCAAGACAAAGGAAGTGTGGCTCAAATTGCTAATGAGAGAAAAAAGAAAGGTGGCAGAGGGAAGCTGGTAGCGAAAATCAACAACTAAGCAAAGCTGGCAACCCACCCTGAAGAGGCGAGAGGAGACGAGTCGGGGACTGCTGATACTCCTAACGTAACGAAGAGGAGGTTATATGGGCAGCTGACCGAATCGCTAACAGAAGAGCTCCTGGAATAGACGGGTTTCCACCGGAAGCTGTAAAAGCCCTCCTGAAGGAAAGCCCAAAAATATTCCGACACGTAGCCAACAAGCTACTGAGGGACGGTCGCGTCCGCGCGAGCGGAAATCAGCACGCCTCGTACTGATTCCCAAGCCGGGAAAGCCTCTAGACGAGTCCAGACCGCACAGACCTCTGTGCATGCTAATCACGGCGGGGAAAGTGCTTCAGGCGACAGTTGCCAACAGGCTGGCCGCTGAATTCGAAGATAAAAAGGATTTTATCAGAAAATGGTTTTAAAAAGGCCGATCCACCGTCACCGCTCTTAAACGGGTCTTAGAGATAGCGGAACTAGAGCGTACCACGACATTAAAGACAAGAGGCATTTGCCTCGTACTCTTTTTAGACGTCAAAAACGCTTTTAACTCGATAAGTTGGAGAGTGATTTTCGACGCTCTCGATCGCTATGGCGTCTCCCGCTACCTACGCCGGATAATAGGAGGCTATCTCAAGGAAAGGACAATTCAGTTTGGTCTTACCGAAGCTGTCGGAGAGCAGCACCGAGTGACCGCCGGCGTACCAGAGGACTCCATACTGGGGCCAACGTTGTGGTGAGTTGCGTATAATAGCGTGCTGGAGCTGGAAATGTCCGAGGGGGTGCGCACTATAGCATACGCCAATGACCTTGCAGTAGTGGTAACCCACGAAGGGAGATTGACCTAAAGCGCCGAGTTAACAGTGCACTTGACCGAATAGCAAGCTGGATCGTAGCTAACCTTCTTGAGCTTTCCCCTGAGAAAAACTAAGCAATTTTGCTTATAGGCCGTAAAAAGTGCAGACCGCCAAATATTCTACTCAACGGCCACAAGATCACCGTTAATAGAGAGGTGAAGTACCTAGGAGTCTTTCTCGATCAGGGACTTACCTTCACCCCGCACATCAGCTATGTGTCAACAAAGACGGTTAAGGCCGTTACCAGTCTATCTATGATCACGCCGCGGGCAGGCGGATCGGGTGAAGGCAAACGACGACTGCTTGCCACAGTCGTCGACTCCATCACGCGTATGCGGCATCAGTCTGCTTAGGGCCGGCACTTAAAAGTAAACGTAACAGAATAGCGGCGGCTGGCAATCCGCATCTGCCAGGCATACCGAACGGTGTCTACAGAGGCGGTGCCTGTACTAGCACGGACAATTCCATGGCCACATCTATTGCGCGAATGAACAGAATGCATGGAAGGCATCTCATGCAGAAGCGTGGCGAGAGAAAAGACGTTACAAGCCTGGCAGGAGGAGTGGTCGTCGATGACATCGTTGGCCATGACGAACGAAAGCGAAAACAGAAGAGCAACAACCTTCCTGGACACTGGACGCGTAGCTTGATTAAAGACCTCCACTAATGGGTCTAAAGGGAACATGGGGAGCTTACCTACCCAATGACCCCTGAAGTAATAACTACTGTCGGTTCCGGGGAGACAGCGGGAAAAGGTCAAAGGGCGGACACGGCATGTTTTAGTGGGTAGTGGGGCGTAGGTACAACGTAGGTATGCCCCTGAGCCCCACATTGGCCCGTATCTTATGCTGCGATGCAGCGGCGGTGCCCTCGTCTACGTAAATAGCATTGTTTCTGCACCATGTTAAAAAAAAGAAATATAAGTGAAAAGGAAAAGAAGCAAGGAAAATCAGCATTTTATAAAACAAAATTACAGTACAATAATTGAGTATCATACAGGAGACCGTTATGCGAGAAGCATCATAAAAAGGCTCAGAAGGAAGGACTTACGTGTTTCGGTAATCTTTTGGTTGATTCGAATATCTGCATTTCAAAATTTTTCAAGAAAGGCGTTTTGATGAAATGTGAGGGAGAATGGAAACAGAAATTGAAACTCTTTGGCGCAATAAGCAAAGCATGCGCCGCCATTTCATTAGAATATTGCTATGAATTGAATATAAAAAACGGGTTAGCTAATATGCAACGCAATATTACTCGAGTAATGCTACTAAAATGATCCTTAATATAAAACCCGTCAGTAGCCCGCACGTCGCAAGGGTATTGATGCTCTAACCTTATAAGCATGTCAGCGCAAAGACCGCTTCAAAATTACAGTGCTTGTGACAAGGCTAACAAAATAATAACTGAGATTACATGATTTTATCGTGTATTTACTTTGCCACTGTATTATCAACTAGAAATGCTTACTGACCTAATGAATGTGACTGGTGTCATGCTAGTACTATGTAACATAACAATGCAAGGTCTTAGTGTAAACTATTGAGACCTGTAATCCTAGACATAATCGTAACTAACAAGAATTATCACTACAGGTGAAAAGATCTTTGATTGTTGATTACGTTATACATAGATGTTAAATAATTAAAATACAATTGTTACAACCAGTGGTGACAACATAGCACAAACTAGAATCAATGATTCGTTCAATCGACGAACATGGCTACCGTTGTATCACAAAAAATAATTGCCATTCATTTAAAGTATTGCTTACATTTAGTGAAAAACATTGTGCCATTATATTTAACTGGTTCAATTGAAAATAAAAATACACTGAATACGATCACTTCCGATAAACAACCGTGGTCGGCTGATAGCTCCTGCAAATTTCCATAGCCGTACTCTGAATTTCTCGCCAAATATGGATAACGACATTTAGTACACAACAAATTAGTGTATTAATGTGAACCTTATAATTGGAGATCAGCATTAATAACGTCCGATAATCATTATTGCCTAATACGTTTAACTGAATTCAAATATGTAACATGAGGTTTAACATGAATAGTATAATTTCTTGGAGCAAATGGGTCATTACTTATTTATACAAGGCACGTCTAATGGGCTCGTTCTTTATCGTATGTGTATGTTACAACATTGGTGACCGACAAAAAATCACCGAAAAAAGATAAGTAATCGAATATGTTTGGCGACAAAAAGAACAGGAAGGCATGAGCATTTAGTGACAATAAAAGCGTACACGTCTTCAGGCTTCAAAACAAGCTAGAGATAACGTATGCTCTGATAAAATTGCTGAAGAACGAACTAGAGACATAGCATATGCCGATGAAGATTTGTGCAAATGACAACCGTAGCGACAAAGAAGGATTAGACTGGACTGTGGAGGATTAGAAGGATCAAGACTGTGGTTATAATCTTAATACTATAGATCCTCAATAACCTGCACTAAGTGGTATTTCACATAAAGTTCTAACTTACAGAGCTGTGAGTCTAAGCAACAACGATGAAGATTTTAGTTTTACGAAAGAAGGCAAGCAATACGATTGAAATGACATCGTGGAAGCGTAGAGCATCGGTATGCTGCTACTAAGAGAGGCGCGATACCACTATATATATATATATATATATATATACGTATAGTGGTATTGCGCTCGTAATAAACGGCAATAGTACTAAGTTTGAAATAAAATTGAGTAACAGTAAACCTTGCCCCAATGCGCGCTTTTTTGAACACCATCATCCATTAATAGGTAGAAAATCGAGTTCGACTTCTGGAATTTTTTTGTCCGAGGTCAAGAGCACTCCGTTACAGGAAAAAGTTGTGTGAAGTTTAAAGCTACTCCG